>JAQIWP010002464.1:0-10903 GCA_034695525.1 Euzetes globulus
CACAAAATAATAGTTAATAATTCATTCAATTTGCTTAAACAGACAAAAATATCTGATTATTTCAATTAAATTGATATGAAATTCCAAAAACATCAAATTCATTGCCTATCGATGTTATCCCTCTTTCGATTCTGTCCCTCATTTCCTAAAACCCGACGGGTTGACAAAATCGAGAGTTGACTGTACTTTGAATGTAAATTAAATTACTGCCAAAAATAACTTTACGTATGAATCAGTTATTAAGAGAGAAGTAAACAGAACTCGACTACTGATTCAGAATAGTTAGAGACATGATAATATTGATACTAGAAACGTTTATTATTGAGCAAGCTACATTCTAAGGCATTCCAAGCATTATTTTCAGGGATGTGCAGAGGGGAAAATTTCCTGAAATATTCCCCCTAGTCTTGAAAAATAGTCTTGATATCTTGTCTGTTTGCTTATGCTACCAGAAATTGCAAGGACAGAATAATTATTCTAATTATTGGTTTCAATAATATTTTGTGCGTTCACTCAATTATGCTATCAGGGGGAGGGTGTGGCACAAACCTGATAACCTGTCCCATAATAAAAAACCACAGCAATTCAAACACTAGTTTTTTTTCAAGCTAAATTGTCGAATAATTTGAAAAGAATTTAAGCAAGTTAGGGTATTTTCAAGCTAAATAAATTCTAGCTTCTAACAGAAGTTATGAGTTGGTGCCACACCCGCTGAGACCAAAATTGAGTGAACACGCAAAACATTTTTAACACAAATAATTTATCTGTCCTTACAATTTCTGGTAGGGCTTGCAATAATAGAAGGTTCCTCCCGTTTTCATCAAGTCTCTTTTGTAGAGAACCTGATCAGGAGCAGCCTCAGTTAAATCACATTAATAGTGAATCGTATCGTAACTAAAATGAAAGTCTATTTGTTTGGCGCTATTCTTCTGGTTCTGGTCATATCATCGGCAATGGTTGCAGAGTCGGCATCGGTGGTCTCACCCCTGGAGAAGGAAGAGTATAAGCGTGAAGTCGGTTCAGCTGAGAATATGCGTCGCAGCGCTGAAATTGTTAAACGTATTCCTCCCGCTTGCATAGAGACTTTGTGTGGCTGATCACCATGATTATAATTGAATGCTATTGAACTATTTAGTTCCATGAATAATTTCGAATAAAATTGTATCAATTCCCTAACTTGCTTAAATTCTTTTCAAATTAGTCCACAATTTAGCTTGAACAAAACTAGTGTTTGAATTGCTGTGGTTGTTGATTATGGGACAGGTTATCAGTTTTGTGCCACACCCACCCCCTGTGGGCATAATTGAGTGAACCCACAAATTATTATTAACAAGAAGAATTCGAATAATTTACCTGTCCTTGCAATTTCTGGTAGCATATGCAGACAGACAAGATATCAAGACTATTTTGAATATCGAGTGTTTGTTCCTAATCAGACCTACCTTATTTATAATCATGACAATCATTACCCGATATTGCTGTCTCAAAATAAATGTCATTTGAATTTTATAACGTTATTTCTAAACTTATCTGGAACCTGTCGAACAAAAATATAATTGCTTTATGCTTTTCATTAAAATAAAATTAATTGTTGTTCAGCATATTCCGGGTGACCCAAGAATACATATTTAAAAAATGAACCAGATGAGTTTCGCTCGGGATTATCAATGATCTAACTCAATTTATTTAAATTCCTCAGAAGCCAAAGACATAACTTATTTTTTAGACTCTAAAAGTTGGAATATATTCAACCAATCGGCGAATTGAATAATTTACAGTACAGTCGAACCTCAATATTGCGATCGTCTTTTTGATTGACCATTAGTTCTGATTAGGACTTCGCAAAAAGTTTCAATTATTGAGAAAATTATTTTCAAATTAAATTAACCAATCAATGAACGGTTCAGATCCGGAATAATCAAATTAAGTGTGAGTTAAAGCTTTCCTCTAATGTGATTGTCTTGTAATGTATTGTAATTAAGTCACAGAATATTTAGAGCGAAGGCTTTGTAAACAATATATTTGAAATTAAATTGCAATACATTTGTTGTGATTGTTTTAAATTCAAATTTCAAACTTGGTCAACTAAAAAAACATTTTTGACATGTACCTTGAAGCTTTTTTAAATGTTTAATATACTATTTTATTTAGACTAAAATAACAACAAAAAACAAAATCAAAATTAAATTAAAGTCAGTCCAATCAAACAAAAAGAAAAAATGCCCTGGATCACTCTGATAGATCAACAAAAAAAGAAGATAGTAAAAATTTAGTGTATGAGACGGGTCCTTCGAGAATGTCTATGTCTTGAACGTCATATCTTTAGGCAGAGTAGAGCCGATCTGTTTTAGGCACTGAGTGGCACAATAGATGCCGCACTTTATGCAAAAGTCCAGATCTCGGCCGTCGATGTACATGGCCAGAAAGCCGCCTATTAGGGCGTCACCACAGGCGCACGAGTCCTTTATGTCATCCTTGGCCACCTGTGGCATCGGGTACTCCTTCACTTCGGCGGTCATCGTTTTGGCCAATAAGACCGGCTTTTCCTTTTGGGTTATGATTACAATTCTGATCGACTTATAACAGTTTGGTATTCGCGAGTTCTCGTAGTATTTTCGGGGCTCTTCCGCCAACATCCGGGCCACTTGTTTAATCTCTTTTGTCTAGACCCATTAATTAAAGAATTAATTAATTATTATCTAAAAATAATAGCATTTAATCATCCATTTCAGAGAATTTGCTATTCTTTTCAATTCCAGATGATGTGCAAGGTATCTAATGTTTCTAGTTAAATGATGATCAGGAAAATTAAGCTTCTTACTTTAAAAAAATAAAATAATGAATGTGAATTTATCAGCAAATCTATCATATTTTATCATAATCTTTTTATATAAAAGAAAATGAGCAAGGCATAATAAATTTAATTAGAAGTACATCTTGCTCTTGCTTCTTTTTAATGATAACGGATTGTGTTTTGTCGAAACCCCCGCAATGGCTTATAAGAAACGTCCATACTTTAAAAAGGGTATGCCTAACTTTACACGATAAATCAATTCTTTGAAAAAATTTTGCTTGTTATTATTTAATGTTTATCAATTGAAACGATATTGCTATTGAAAAAGGGGAGGGAGGAAATCCTGCTCACTTCCCACGCTTATTAGATATTAGTAGAGAGAGAGAGAGAGTCTATGATTTTCAACTGAATGGTCATAGGAGTAATTGAAGCATGATCAATTTCTCTCACATGATAGCCCTTCATTGTAGCGAAAGCGATGGCTTCCTCTGCGTTACAGAACAAGAAGTCTATGTAAGGAAACAATTCCACCAAAAGGTTTGTGCACTTCTGCACCACATAGGCAGCACCTGGTACATTTTTGGCAAAAGTACAAGTATCAATAATAATGTTAACTCAAAACAAACAGTCTTTCAAACTCAAGTTTACCCAGATTAAGGACGAAATCCTTGCCCCATTCATGTGCATGCCTGGCCAGCCACAAAACACTGTCTGGTGAGACTGATCAGGAAAATTTAAGAATAGGGAATAAATTTAATTACAAGATTAATTAGATTTTGTCAAATTTATTAAATTGATAATTAAGTCAAACATTATTTTTGTCGTTGACTTTCAATTCTGTCGCTTATATTCCAGTCTTTGATTACTTGAAGACTAAGCAAAATATGTTGAGATTTATTGAATGTCTGCAAATATTTTTCTTTAACACAGAAGTTATGACATTTATGATGTGTTATAGGATTAAAAGTTGCAAAAATGTAAATAATCTATGAAATCTGATAGTTTCATATTTGGAATGCTA
Organism: Euzetes globulus; assembly: GCA_034695525.1. Lineage (NCBI taxonomy): Eukaryota > Metazoa > Arthropoda > Arachnida > Sarcoptiformes > Euzetidae > Euzetes > Euzetes globulus. The sequence continues at coordinate 3,816 of JAQIWP010002464.1, forward strand.
AATATTTGCTTGGTAAACAGTTTTAATTAGCAATAACATGCCACTCACAGTATTTTAAGATCAATATTTTTCTAATAAACTAGTTTATTTTTGTAATAGTTGCAACTTTCATTTATTAGCTAGAATCTAGCTAGATAATATTGTTTTTCAACTTTCTATCAACTTAATAAATTAGTATATAAAATAAGAATTTATTACCTGGAATCGAATGTCCACTAACAAGAATCACCCTGGCCCTTTCGCAGAACCAGAAATTGCTATTCAGAAATGTTTTATCCATTTTTCTGCTTGCTCCTAAGAAATAAAAAGAAGTAGTTGAATTAATTTCAAAAGACTGCTCAATTTATTGGCTGAGTAGATAAGCCTGCAACTATTTATTTTGTAAAATTCTGAAGAAAAAGTTCAAGATATATCATTTTAAAGATTCAAGAGAAAGTACTCCAAAATTGCTTTTAAAAGATTAGGAAAATTGTTTAAACAATTTTGAATTTAATATCATTGAATATTTTTGAAGTATATATCATATTCTGATTAATCTGGAAAGTATTTCAATGTTTACTAGCTCAATTAGGTCATATGAAGTTTTTTTCCCTTAAAATACTATATTCACATTATTAGATTAAAAGGACATTTTATAGACTTCACGAACACATATGAATGTTACTCATAAAAACAAAATTTTAACTTGAGAGTATCAAGGTGGTTCACTCTAGGTAAACAAAGTAAAATATGTAAAGTTTAAAACTACTAGATTTGTTGACTAGTTGAAACTAGCATCGTTTAGGCATTTAATTGATTATGGTCTATTTTTCACGAATTATTGGAGTATATAATATCAGGTTCTATTTTCCAAAAACCCATGTCCTATCCCCCAAAAAACAAGATAAAAAATAAATTGCTTGTTGAAAATTTGAATTTAGATGTTTCTTGGAAATGATAAAATATTTAAAGGAAATTATTGACCGTGATTAATCAATTCAATATATATATAGATGGAAATTATCTTGTTTGTATAGCAACATAGGCGGTAAACTTGTTTCTGACCTACTTATGATCTTGGTAAGTCCGAATTTTATTTCTAGTGAAAACCTTTGCATTTGATTTATGATTTATTTCTGAAAACAATTCAAAAGAATTAATAGAATCTTTTGAAGTGCACTGAAAAATGTGATAATTTATTTGCTTTTTATAAGTTCTTTCAAATTGAGTTACTATTGAATTAGTTATAAGTTTTGCCAAAATTTTTCAGTAAAGGAGAGAAAAAGTTGTCTCAAATCTAATTTACTTTCATTTCTAACATATTTTGGCAAAAAAGCTAAAATTTTTTTAAAAATTTTTTGTATTAAAATTCTCGAACAAATATTCGTTAAATTAAAAAAATTTTAAAGAATTTTATTATTATTTAAATTTGTTTTAATCTCAAATTGTTTGTGCAATTTTAAAAAGTTGATTGAACTTAGTTTTTTGTTCTAAAGCAAGATCATTTATACCAGTCTACGCTTTTTTAGCTTACACCTAAACTAAAGCTACAGCTTGCTTAGATGATTTGTCTAAGATACGAAAGAAATTCAAAATTTTACCTAGATTAGTGACAATTGTCTTATTCTTCTTGTCATTATAAAAGAGAATAGCAGAGATGCCGGTGCCGATGCCGTCCACTTTCATATACTTATGGTTGAGTCCGTCAGCCTTGACCTTTATTTCAAGCACATTTCCGATATAGTCGTTGCCAACAGCGCCCACATAAGTGGCCACAGAATTGTTCTTGCCGAGAACCCACTGGGTGTAGCGCAGAGCATTCTGAACGGAACACCCTGGTGAATACTCGATGTCATAGCTATTCATAATGTCGTCGTAAAGGCTTTCGTGTTGAATGTCTGCCAATAATGAACTGTTTTTTGGCAAATTGTGACTAAAATATAGGGTTTAAGCGAATTAAGTGACAATTATTGGAATATTTCTCTTGAAATTAAAAATAAAATTATCTTTGAATCGAAATAGAAAAGTACTGAATATTATTCAGAAGAAAGAAACATATTTTCCATTTGGAAAATTCCAGATATAATAATCTGGATATTTTTTGTTGTTGTAAGATTAAAAAGAAAAAATACCAGAATATTTCATTTGTCTTAATATAAAACTGATAAGTTCAAGTTTCTTTCTTGGAATTTTCAAAATACTCTACAGATTATTAAGTTTAATGGAAAATAACTGTCTGACATTCAAGAAAGAACCTTGTACTTTTTTATCCTATTTCAAAATACATGTAGTATTTTGTTGTTATTTTCTTAAGAAAGTTGGAAAACAACTTCCTATTATTGATAGGTTTACAGTCGATTAATTCCCTAGACACAAATTTTGCTTGTTTTCCAATTTATTTCAAATGTAATCATTCAAAGTTTAAGACAATTATTCAAAACATTTCATTTGTTTTAAATGTTTCGAAGAAAAGTGTTTAACGCTTTCGAAATGACATTAATTATACGAAACAAGTCATTACAGTCTAACATCTGTTTAAAAGAATCAAATTTAAGAAACCCCTGTTTAAGAGACAATGTTTTGTCACACCTTAGGTTCAAATTCAATGTTAAGTTACCCTGAATTTCATTAAAACAATGATGAAAAGGCAAATATTGACCTGCACAACAGATTCTTTGAAACCGAGGATAGACTGTACATCAGATAAAGGAGTGTCAACTGTTTTGACAAAACAATACATTTAAACAAATGCTCTGAAGTTTTAAGAAAAAGAAAATTAGATTTTAGTTTCTAAAGAAAATGTTTGTGTAATCTCTCATTAGAGCGTGAAATTTCAACAAGGAATCAATTCATTACACTATTATTATACTCTTGTTAACATTTAATTATTCTGTCAAATACGTTTATAATGCCCAAGTATAAAAACATTTTGATTAATTACCTTTCAATAAATGATTCGTCTACATGTGCAACAACATCCACAATGGGGTTTCCAATGCCAAAGATGTCCATGTCCCTTTCAAAAAAAGGAAATAATTTTATCTGCCTAGTTGATTTATTAGACTTACCTCATTTCAGACTCAGAATGAAGCTTTTCTAAACGCTTTTGTTGTTCCTTGTTCATTTTGTAAAATTCTTCAAACACTCTTTATTTAAACAAAAATTTCAATTAAGCGAAACAAAGGAAAAATATGACAATATTTTAGACAAGAATTTAATTAAATGTTTGTTTCGTTTGTTTTTTAAAATTTCACTTAAGTTTTGACAAAAATTCTCTGACAGATAACAGACAGAAAAATATTGAATCAAAAAATATATATTAATAGCGAAAAGAGATTTGGTTTTGATATTAAAAAACGGTGACTTGTGATCAGAGGCTCTCTTTATGTGCTGTTCTGTGTATCCCAAGCAGCAGAATCCCAGAGCACCCCTGCCTCACAACTCAGAGCAGTTACAGTCTGGAGTCGGCATTGAATTAATCTGTAAAATGAGCGAAAAAATTATTATCAAATGATATTCGCAAAACATTTTCTAATATTAGAATGAAATATAGATATTTAGCGCACAGTTGTCACTAATGTCTTTCCCTTTAGATGTGGGAACGACTGCACAGCACAGCATCCGATTCTGGTGGGAATAAATCTCAGATTCCAAGCATTACAATATTTTTTTTGCAAATTATTTTGATTGCTCATTTCTTTAATGGACACAAATGATCAAGGTTCTGAACTTTATTACAACTATTAAGAAAATAGAAATTTTTAAGCTAGGCAAGACTAATGATCCTTTAAAACATCATAATCGCAAAGATAATATCTTGAAGCAAGACTAGAATTCAGGAAACTTAACATTTAAACCATCTTGGTTGCCATTTTTCAAAATAAATTAAAATTACTTCTATAGTTACAGATTATTCAAGTTAATTTTAAAAATATTTTATATCATGTAAATCAAGAAAAATATCTTTGTATGTTCACCTAAAACAAAAGTATTTTTATCGTATCCGGGGTGAATTCTATGCTGAAAAATATAAATTGCTATAATGCATAAATCCTATTGTTTACATGGAAGCATCCGTTTCAGCAATTATCTAGCTTATTAAATATTCATGTCAAATTTATTTCTGGGAAGAATATTCCATAGAGTATAGGAATGAATCTGATTTCAAATTATTCAGGAAATTATTTCTAATTCAATGGCCATAAAGAATAATTTTTGTTGTTTTATGGGTTGAATTGACTCTGAATAAAGTCCCGGAATACCCGGAATAGTCTTGTGAAATTTTATATGATTTGCATATCTACCTGATCAATTACAAAATCTAATATTTTTCTTTCAGGTAAAATGAATCTAATTCCAAACAAGGTTTTAGTTTCAATGAAAAATGTGCAATCTCAGAAAAACACCCAGAAATTTCAACATAAATCTGAGCAGGCATAAACATTTGAATAAATCTAATATAAATTTGATATAAATTGTTAACTCAAATATTTACAAAAAGTGCAATTTTGCAATCAAAATTATCAAGTTCATACAATTTTACTAGAACTAAATAAATTAGAAATAAATAATATACCAAGTTTAAAACAATCCTTCCACCCTTGGTCATATCTTTATAACAATGAAAGATATGGAGGGTATGGTATGGTAGGAAAGGGAGTAAACTTTTTTTTCTATTAATATAAAAATCGAAATGTTTTGCTTTGAATGCAAATACTAATTAAGTTGTCGTTTGAGTCCATTATTCAACTCCGATATTATTATTATTATTATTACATAGAATAACAGAAATACAAAAGAGCATTTTGGGAACAATAATGCATACATGTTTAATTATGACCATGGTAGACCAATAAATTTAATTAACAGAAATAATTTTCAATATTCTATGTCTATTATATTCTTAAAGTAAACAAGTTTATTATTTAAAAGAAAAACTTAAGAATATTTTACCTTTATTTATTAATCAACTTACTTTAGTACAAGATATCTTGTTTATTAAGCCAGAATATTCTGATAATTCTGAAAATGATAAAATTATACAGAATTTTGTAAGGCTTATCTTGCTGAAATATTGGCAGGTTATTTATATGCCGATTCCATTATTTTTATCATCGTAGACAATGGTCACAATGTGTTTTAATAATGTAGAAACAAACCTAATTGGCAAATGAAAACTTTTAGTCACGAGAGTAATAATAATCTTTAATAGTATTCATTGATTTGTTCACTCAATTACTGGAATTTTTTTATGTTTTATCTAATTTATAATTCAAAGAATAAATTATATTCCATTGATTTTTTGCTCGGTTAAAATTCTGTTGAAGTTTATTAGTTTTGAACACGAATAGTAATGTTCCGATTTTTTATTCTGAATATTTTAATCTTTAGGTTAGGATTGAAAACATGTTTGAAAAATATTTTCAATCGATTATTTTTCTAAAATAAATGTTCTAGGAATTATTTTTTGCAGAAGCCTGACCAAGACGGGGGTGGTGATTACCCAAATACCCCTCCTAGTTTTTTGTTTGAAAATGAATCAACTCCTTAAATCTCAGTATGATCATCTTGGCCAGATCTGATGAAGAAGATAATCCTTTAGAATGAAAACTAACTAGATCATTTCATTTCAAAGCCATTACTGAAAGTAATTGTTTATAAAAAATTTTATTTTAAATTGTCTTAAATTCAGTTTAATTAATAATGGCCTAAATGTATGGCCACTCGCAGATACAGCACAATATCATTCTGTGCCAGACATACATGAGCCAAACAGACAGACAATTTCATTGCATGGGTGAATATCATTCAGAATTCTTAATCTTTTTGTTTTTTCACATTTTTGGTAAACATTTCTTAGAAATACTGATTCATTAAACAATTTTACTGCCTATGAATCCGTACATTGATTTCTGTTATCAAAACACAGAACTTTCCATAGCTTTTGAACTAAAACTGACTAAACATTCAAATCCGTTCGTATTCAACACTCAAACGACTCATTTCAACCCATTTTAAAAACATTTTTATATTATTTTACACTTGAATTAAATAAATATTTTATTTTTCCAAAGAAGACTTGATTTTATTCAACAGTCTCTGTCATTCATAGGGAAGAAAATACGAATACTGTCAGGACTTGACACCAACCCCAACACCACTTCACTCCACTCAACACTTGGTCACCACAAATGAATTTTATCAAGACCTTTTAATTTACTAATTTCAAAAAATTCCTGGAAATTCTATTGAAAAATGAGTTAAAAACAGGTTTAGCCAAGGTGCAAATATTTCCGGAATTTTACTCATCAACAAACTGTGTCTAAAAATAATTTATTGAAAATATTACTCAAATTGTTTGACTAAATATAATTAATAAATATATTATGCAAGCTCAAATATTTATTCAAGGCAAAACAAATATATTGACTAATACATTCAATTTTCATTACTAATTGATAAAAATTGTTTCAATAGGTTTATAATTCATTTATTTAATATTTATTTAGTTAAGCTATTTTGTCAGTAATTTATTTATGAACCTGGAAGATTATTTTCATAAATATTAAATATGTTTACAAGAATATATTTGTTTCCATCAATGAAATGCTTGATTTGGCACAAATCTAATCAGATTCTAAGAAAAATCATTATTTGACACTGTTTTACTGGTGGCCTGGGTAACGTTAAAATATGTTATTTCTTTTTATACTAGCAATTTATTTATATGCTAATCATAGACCAAAGTAATGTGAATTATAATAAATTCAGTTTTTAAGGAAAAGTAATCAAATACTTGAATATTATATAAAATCTAAGGTTTTCATAGATTCTGGTATTCAAAAGTAATCAAGATTATTCTAATTTCCTAATAATAAACTAGAAAGTAATTAATGTAAGATTAGTTTTTGATATTATTTTATATTTTTCCAAATATTCATTTGAAACTTTTGATAAAACTTACAGTTTTGTTGAATATAAGCAAGTTAAAATATTTAAATTTTTTAAAATTTTTCATAGATTTTTCATACTAATACACTGTGTCCCAATTCTATTTGTGCATGGAATCAAAATTAGGCATAACATACGTTCAAAGATTAAGATAAGGA
>JAQIWP010002465.1:0-10902 GCA_034695525.1 Euzetes globulus
AACTTATCATAAATATCTTATGATTTGATTAACACTTTAGGGAATGAAATATATAACCGAATTAAAACCTTAAAGAAAACAAAGATTATTCACTTAACAAAAATTAATTAAAAGGTCAATAATCAATGGTTATCACTGATCTTGAAGCTTTTTCAATTGAACTCCTTTTAAAGGAAACTCGATTTAACTGACAAAAATTTGCTGCACCGCTGATTCCGTTATTTCGAGGATGGATTGTATTTCAATTGCATTCAATTTCTAATGAAACTTGCAATTTTTACCGGAGCTATCTCAATTTGTATATTTGACTGATAACTTATTACGTTATTCTTTTCTAAGAAAGAAGTGTATTCCAGTTAACCGCAAACCGACAGATTCCTGCAAAACTCATATCAATATTCAATTTCACTAAAATTTTAATTTTAATTTTAATTTCAATTATTATTATCTTAACCAAATGATTGAGTCATGCATAACATAAACTTCCTCGGTGTGCAAGGTGACCTTGCCATCTCGCTATTTCCGACTGTCATTTTACCCCCCCCCCCTATACCTCACCCCAGCACTAAATTCCTCCGCATACCCTCGTCTGAAAATATTCTCATTGGCCATCTCTGCTATTACCATTTTCACTTTTTGAAGGCAGACTATTTATAGATAAAACTTGGCTATTATTTATTTAATAAAATGATCTATCAATGATTTATGAGCTTTTATATATTTTGTTAGAAAAATGATATGAAATAATTAACTATTATTTTGAATTTTTGTTTCGAAAAATATCATTAATCAAAGTTATTGATTTTTGAAGTTAATAGGTCAATACATTTTCCAAGTAAAGAAAAAACATTATTTAATGATTTTTTGTGGTTACTGAATAAGAAAACAAAACTCGACATCAATTGTAGTTAAACTTACAATTTGAAACAATGTACTTATTTGCAAAGACAACAAATTACACCAAAATTGAAGGCATTTTTATTTTTAATGAGTTTTTCCGACGCAATCACCTCTTGATTCCTAATAATAATGAAGAATATTTTGCCAGAATTTATCCCAAAAAGAGAAGAATTATTGCCATTTCCCAGAATATTCTGCTTTGGATTTCTGCGATCAAATTCCAAATTCTTTACTGGATCAAAGACGAACGGATAGACATCTTATTAGCCAATCCTCTTTTGCTGTTCGACAGGCCAGAAGTGGTGGCGCAGACCGTCTCAATTCTGATAACTTTGTTGGCAATTCTCAGTTAGTATTCAATTATACAATAATTTCAAAGTTTCAATAATTTACTCCAATGTTTTCCTCAATCAGGCACTTATCTTTTGAAAGAGGGTGCCGGGGAAAAAGCACCTTTCTTGATATTCTTCAAGAAACTCGAATCATACCAAACACTTGAATTGAATTACCAGAATAAATCAATTTTTGCTAAAAGAACAAAGTTTTTCATCAGATACGTTTTAGCAATTACTTATCTTGGCTATAGTCTGTTTTTTACCCTAATCATGACGTTGGTTTTGGTAAATTTATGGGTTCAATCAAATTATATGCTTGTATCATCATTAATTTGGCTGCCGTTGACTATCATACCGATCCGAACGACCGGTGCTCTTATGCTGACAACAGTTTACTATATTTATATTATTGCTCTGTATTTCAAATTAAGACACAAACAAATATTCGATACAATTGACTTGAATAAGCCAGGTTAGATTTATAATATATTCAGCGCTTTATTCAAATATTTTACACTTAAATTTCTTCAGTGAATAAGTTCTCCTTGTTTATCAAGTTGAAAGATTTCGATAGATGCGCCAAATTGACATTGAAGACGAATGCTTGGATAAGAAATCTACTTTTGGCTTATTATTATTTGATTGTTCCTGCAACTGATTTCTCGCTGCTTATTATGATATACGAGTCCTCGATTTGGGTCCGTCTGATCACTGGTTTTCTTGTGTTTTTATTCATTTCAAATTTGTTTGTTATCAACCATTTGTTGTCATCGGTTGGAATAGAAGCCCACAAATCCTATGCTTTTCTAAACTCAATGATTATTAGAAAAGATTTGGGCTTTGGATTAAAACTCAAAACCCTATCACTGATTGAGAGACTGTCGGGTCCTGTCATTGGTTTCTATTGTTATGATTTGTTTCCGTTCACTAATTATGAGTTTTATATATTTGTTAGAAACTGTGTCCTTAATTTCATTCTATTTGCAGGGTTGTTTCTTCATTGAGTCACATACAATAGCCGCTCAAACTCAACGAAATATTTTTATTTTTTTTCAAAGGACATTAGAAAAATATCAAAAATTCTTTAGCTAGTGTTTAGTCTTTACGACTTTACCTGCCCAAGTTGAGCTATACTCTCTACTATGTTAAAACTACTATTAATAAGTTTTAATCAGAGGTGGCCAATGAAAAATTTTTCAGGGGGGGTATGCGGGAGGGGGTATTTTGCCAAAAGTGCTGGTGAGGGGTATGGGGGAGGGTAAAATGGCGGACAGAAATAGAGCTTCTTCTAAAATAGGCTTATTTCCGGTGTTTTTAAGCCTAAATTAGCCTTATAAGGCTATAATAAGGGTATTCTGCAGGCTTAATCCCTTCAAATAAATCATGAGAATAATATTATCTTACAAAATGTTAACTAAATTTTGTTGGATTTGTAACCGGACCGTAGGAGCATTAGTATTGACTCCTCTTTTCTACGTATTTATTGTCTCATTTTATTTGACCCTCAAATTCGAAGAAATTTTTAAAGATTTAAATCACTTAAAAGTAAGTAATTAATTAGTATTATAAATAATTCTCTGCAGGAAACATAATCAAGATTTATATTTCATTTTTACATATGCCAGGCAGATTAATGGGTGAACTACACGAGCACAATGGCTGCTGTGCACTGACTCTGGCAGTTAATTCATGGATGAAAAAATTCTGTTTATTTTTAATACCTGTTTGTTCCAGCAATTGTGTATCAAATTTTATTCTATTAATGGATCTTGTCAAATAAAAACAAGTTCATTTATCATTCTGAAAAATTAGTCCAAGTACAGATTTTCTGTAATATTTACTTTATAATGTAAAATTTTATAAATAATCTATTGATTTGACAATTAAAAGTTTGATCATATTTATTTTAAAAATATTCCAGCAATTTTCTTTTTCAAGGCTATCAAAATTTCTATTAATGTTTGACAGATTTTATTGATTTAATTTAAAATGGTAATTTCGAATATTTGAGCCAAACTTATCATAGATATCGTTAATTTTAAAGTGAAAAATCGATTCGGACGTCTGTTTTAATAAAGTCATTATTTTTTATGATTTTTTTACTTGACTTATGATAATAAATTCATTGCCATTCTCTTCATTCAAATGTTATGAATAGCTATGATTTTTTAGAATCAATTCACACAACTTTGTAGTTTGGCTTAATTTGACTTAATTCAGTTTAAAAATTTATTTAATTTCGAACAAAAGTTTAATTTCAAATAATGTCTGAAAACGAAACAGTATTCGACACAACACTCCGGTGGAGATATCAGAAAAATGATGGCAAAAAACCTGAAACTTTACTCAATAATTGCAGCGAAAGAGTTATAGGCATCGACTTATTCCACGATTATTTTCAAAAACACATTCTGCTGGTGTCGAGGAATGCCGAGGAATATATCGCTGGCGTATATCCTCGACATCGGGCTGTTATCGCATATTTCCAGAACTTTACTCTTTGGATACAATGCTTGAGATTTCAGGTACTCTTTTGGAATAAAGAGCAATGGATTCATGACTTGTTGACCGATCCCTTCTACCCATTAACACGACCCGATGTTATGCACATTACGCTCAGCATAATGTTTGCTCTCTTCGCATTCATTGGTAAGTATCCTCAGTATGTTAACATGCTCATTTTGAAACAAACATGTTCAAGATGATTACAATAATAAGAGTTCGCTTAATTATTTACAAATTTGTCTGCCAGGCTTATTTCTGTTACGCAGATCATCTGGTCGAGATGCTAAGTACACTTACTTCTTTCACAAACTAAATTACACATCAACATTGGAATTGAACTATAAATATACTAGATTGTTTCAAACGAACTGCACTTATTCTTGTAAATACATTATTCTGTGCGTAAGAATTTCTGTAATTGTGATCATCACATTCGTTGGTTTTGTTCATTTCTTAATGCATGTGCGTCACAAGAAGAATATTCCTGTTCATTTATCTATACTTTCGTGGCTCTATTTCTCGGTTGCAATGCGAGCGTGTGGTGCCCTTATGCTGACCAGTTTCTATTATGTCTATATTGTCTCATTGTATTTGACACTTCGCTTCAAACAGATCTTCGACAATATGAACTTTATAAGTCAAATGGGTAAATATAATTGAGTACATTTTTTGATTTGATGATAATCTTTTTCATCCCCAGGAAATTTGACTCAGAATAACACATTTAAAGATCGATCGGTTTTTCAAATTGTTGTGTCTTTAAATTTGTTCATGAATTCAAAAATATCAAAGCAATTGTTATTTAAAATACACCAGCACAACCGCTGTTGCGTCTATACTATTGTTCAGATCAATTCCTGGCTCAAGAAGATCTTGTTCGTTTTTTATTACCTGATTGTTCCGATGATCGATTTGGCGATAATAGCAATAGTCTATGAAAAGGATCTGATCATCCGATTGGTTCTGATAGGCATTTCAATCGTGATATTTTTCAATGTCTTAATTGTTTGCCATCTGTTGTCATCGATCGGCAGAAAAGCTCACAATTCTTATGTATTCCTTAATTCATTGATTGCTAGAAAAGACTTAAGTTTTAAACTAAAATTCAAAACCTTATCATTGATTGAGAGACTGTCGGGTCCTCTCATTGGTATCTATTGTTATGATTTATTTCCGTTCACTAGCTTTGAATGTTATATATTTCTGGCAAATTGTGCGAAAACTTTTCTATTATTCTTTGATATTTTTGCTAAATTTCAATAACCAATGAATATTTACTAATAATTTATTTATTTTAGAAACTTTCATTGTTACTGATCAAATCAAAGACCACCAAGCTTATATATATGGCTTATATTGATTGTTTTATTGTATCAATTATGAATCTGAATATTAAATCTTGTAAAATGTCATAAATCAATAAAGTTATAAAGAAAATGTAACAATAAAGATCATTTTGTCAAATAATAAAGTAAATTTAAGTGAACTATTCTACCAAATGGAAAATAAATAATACAGATTTGTACAGAATTTGACTATTATTTATTTACCTTAAAACACTATTAACTAGGAGATGTTTTTATTAGTGGTTTCAGGATTTATGACAATAAATAGTCAGTTTGTAAGGCCTTGTTGACCAATCATGTGCATAATCAAAATGATGAATTAACCTGACATTATTTTATGTCCTAGATTGTAAATTTGCCGAAATGAAAAATTTTCTCCATAATTTCAAATTTTTCATTTCGGCAAATTTACAATTTAGGACATAAAATAATATCAGGTTAATTCATCATTTTGATTAAAAACCACAAATGACTTGTTAAAATTATCTTTCAAAGTTTTTATTTTAGAAAAATAGTCATAACTTTAAAACTATTAAATTTATAAAGTTTTAACCTTCGTCAATCGATTGATCGGGGATATTCCAAAAATTGTAGGGGATGGGGCTTTCGAAAATACCCTCTATTGGCGGCAATCCCTGCTCTCAATTAATGAAAAGACTTTTAATTTCAAACTTAAATTCAATTTATTTCTAGCGTTAAATGAATGCATTAATGAGTACTACTTATGAGTTTACTTTCCAATAGATCCCAGCAAATTATTTTTTAGAAAATCTTTGTAATTTACCCTTTAAAAAATTTAGTAAACTACCTTTTTCCTTAGACCTTATCCAATGATGAGCTGGATTGCCATCCATTATTTCTTAACCAATCAAAATGTTGAACAATAATAAGATTACTTTTGAATTTAATCGACTTCACCGAAAAACTTTCTCTTTTATTTCATTCTACCTATTGTAATTAAGCAAATAATTAAGCAAGCTCAATAAATATATTAGAATATTGTTGGAAAATATTATGGTTAAAAATAAACATGACACAATTATTTGAATCATTATAAAAAATTTATTTATTGTCCATTATATTAATGAAACTTTATGATATTAATGGTATTTCTTGGTAACATAATATTTTTTCTTCAAATTCGCAAGTGGATATGTACAAGAGTATATTTTGAATTTTGTTTCTTACCACAAAGTTCTTAGAAGCTCTTGGGCTTGTTACAAAATGAACCAAGTTCATGACTCTTCGATATCAAAGTTTTCCTTTGATTTAAAATATTTTAAAAAACTTGAAAAGTTGGCCGAAAATCGTTTTTGTTTTGTTTGCGAATCGATAGAGAATAGAAACTATTATCCCCGGAGCCGAACAATCAAAGCCTGCTTGGTCAATTTGATAAACTGGATCGCTGTCATCAGATATTTATCAATATATTATTTTAATAATCAATGGATTTTGAATTTGTTCGCTGAGCCAGCACAGTTATTTGGAAGAACTGATTTTATAGCTCTTGGACTGAGTTCTCTCTATCTATTGTATGCATCTCTGCGTAAGTTTTCTTTTTGCCTAATATTCAATTCAGGTGTTCCTATAGTAACCCATCTCTTAGCAGTTTCCTCCCAAAGCCTTCTCAAGAAAGGAAAGAAAGGTTATTTTTGCTAAATTATTAACAAGTTTTATGGTTCTGGGAAAAAATACTCAAAAATGACCGGCTTTGCTTCGCCTAGGGCAAGCTAAAATTAGTAGGATACTTATGATTATGAAAACACTTCTAGGATTCTTGTATTGACTGATCAATAAATTTGATAATGTTCTAGATAAAATTAACTCGTTGAATCATTTTGCAGGTTTCGGACTTCTCCATTTAGAATTGAAAGGAAAGTTAACTATAATTGATTTGATTCATCACGTCATATATTCACCTGATCATCTTATCCTTGATCGAGGTTATCTGAATAAATTCTATAAAAGTGGAAGCAAGTTCATAAGAATTGTGTTCATTTTTGATAAAATTACCACCATGCCAATTTTATTAATATCATTCATTTTAGTCATATTATCCATAATTAAGTTTGAATATAGCTTGCTTAACTCATTATTCTGGAATGGTCTATTGATGGTCCATTTCTATTATTCAATTTCGCATGCTTATGTCTGTGTTGTTGTACTATATTGTGTTAGTCATTACTTGAAGTTGGGCTTCTTGCAAGTTAACAATCAAATTAAAGAGTGTCTAGGTAATATTTTTGATAAAATATCTTGAAAATATAATCTAGAAATGTTTCTCTATTTAGTATCAGATCTAGAAGTTAATAATCTTAGATGGATACTCTTCAACCATGATCAGTTCTGTCAACTTGTTTTCGTTAACAACAAATGGATGAGCAGATTGTCTGGAATATATTACTACTTGTCCTTGCCTATTCTTGATTTTTCGGTAATCATAATGATAAAGTTGAAGTTTTTTGAAAGCATCTTCGCATTTATCATCATGCTCGGCTTATTTATCACGATAACGACTGTAAACTATTGTTTGACATCAGTTGTCAGACAATCGCATAATTCATACAATAATTTGCATTCACTTATGTGCAGAAAACCATTGCCTTTGAGTCTAAAGTTGAAAATATTATCATTAATTGAGAGGCTGTCCGGCTCTAAGATTGGTATCTATTGCTATGAGTTCTTTCCCTTCACAACCTATAAGATATTAATATTCTACATTAACTGTGTCATATATTTTATCTTGTTAATGCAAATATTCTTTAAATGAATTGTAAAAATTCAATTTACATAGCTGGAAAATGATCACATGACTAGAAATAATGAATCTAGCAATTATAGTATAGCCCAATCTTGTTTATTCATTCAAATGTAGAGAAAAAAGAGTTCAAGTATATCTTTGTAATTTATTGTCCTTAGTTAGTAAATTTATTCATTATTTCTATTACTTGTTTATTACTTTTTGTAAACAATTTCAAAATAATTAATAATAAAAGCATTCTCACCCTTCATTGTTTGTTACCGGGTATAATACAGCTTGCAACTAATATCTCTCTCTCTCTAAAAGAATTAGCAATGCTCATTTTAAGAATGAAAATAAGGATTTTTGCCTTTCACTGGTATAGCCTATTACTTTTGAGTTTAATTATCAAGATCACTTATGAATGTCCGACTTTTTACTTAATTTATAACTTTGTTACTCATTCCGACATAAAATACTTACATTAAATGTGAATTTTATTTTAAATAAGTCCTAATTTCATATATGTTTTTCGCATTCACTCGAAGTTTTATTTACAAAAATTGAAAAATATTTTACACTTTAGAATAACATTTTTACATAAACTTTAATGAAACGATCAAGTTTATTGTGGTAAACTTGAAATTACATCAATGGCAGGTATGAAAAATGATTTGAATTTTTGAGCATTTTTGGCGTTTTTGGGCAGTTTTCCCATACTTTTGCATTTGTCGGACACTTCAGCGAAATCGCCGCACAAGAGATTGAGACTATTTCCGGCCACAGAATCTACGAACCGGTCGATGGCTTCCAAATTGTCTTCAGAGCACTTACCACTTTTTCTTGCACCTTCTGCATTGCAAGCTTTGTTATCGTGGTACTCACTGAAAAGGTCAAATTTAGTCAAATTTAACTGAAAAATCATGATTGCATACTGACCAACACAGATGTGGTATCTTTTTATTGTCCTCGACCAATTTAATTCTTTGCAAGTGGTCAATAGTCCTATCCACACATTTGGCAAAGGCCTGTTTGGCACTGTTGACACATTTGGACGCATCCATCATTTCCTGTCTCCGTTTCGAGTCTTTTTTGCACATTTGATTCAATTGTGATTTAATTGTGAAGATGTAAACTGAGAAAAGTTGTTTTGACAGCGATTTTGTGCACTTCTTTATGTAACTCTCGACGTTTTTTACCAAATCTTTCGTTTCACTGTATTTTAAATAATAAATCATTAAATTATAATCATTTAGATTTGTAAGTTATTCTTAATATTAAATATTTTTAAAAATTATATTTATTTTGAGCTTTTCTATGAATAAAGGTTTTTATTTATAATTATTGATTAAATATAAACAAAAATTATATTTATTGCAAAATGTTTAACTACCCTTTTGAGAAATTTTAATAATAGAGCAAACACATATCTATTTACATCTAAAGAACAACCATGTTTATATCTATAAGAATGAAAACTGAAATCAATTTTATATAGATGAAAGTTTAAAGTATTTTAGATGAACAAAATCATAATTTTTGCTGTCTCAAATTGAGATTATTGTTAGATTTAACAGTATAGAAACTTTTATAAAATATCAAAAAAGCATAAATTATTGGAGAGTAAAATAGCATTTTTAGTTCTATATTTATTTAATAGTAATATTTCTACATGCCCAATAATTTTCAGGGCAATTTTTCATCAATTTTTACTACATTTTTAATGAACTTTTTATTTACATTAAAAAAATTACTTAAACATTAATGTAATAAAATTCAGACTCACTTGCAAAATCCAGGTACATCCTCAGCAGTTTCAGGAAAGTTTCTGCCAGAATCACCGAAGGTGATAACCCGGGCCAAAAGGCCATCGATGTGTTTATCATTATTTTTATTACAGTTAACTTTTTGAGTGTTGACTAAAGCAAAACAATAACACAAAACTATACAGAAAACTGAAAGCAATAAATTAATTTTCATTTTATTAACTTTGATTGTGAATAACTTTTAAAACTTTTCGCACAGATATTAGAGACAGTCTTAAGTGTGGAGAAAATTGTCTGAAAATAAATAGAAAGCGTTTTGTTATGCAATGACTTTTATTCATAGAAATTAACCTAATTTTGAGCGACAAATATTTTTCCAATTAGAAAGCTTTTGATTTTTTTCAGAATTTGATGATAGCTCACAGTCGCAGAGGAATTGATTTTTTCCCTGTAATTTATTCCAGACCTATGTTGGGGAACAGTATCTCTTTAATGAGGTTAAGGGCGGTAATTATTGATGAAAGATGAAATGTTGTTATTTTCGTAACTTTCAAAGTCATTCTTATGTTTTGATTAAAGATTGGATTGTTGTTAACCTCAGTCTAAATATGTGGTAATTTAAATATATTTTTTAATTAAAAATAATAATTAAATTACATAATAATCTGTTGAAAAATTTTTATACTCTTTTCGTGAACTTTCCATTGATTTTCCACTCATTTTCCTCGATTATATCAGCTTTGTCTCAGAAAGTGTTTAGGGATAATGTCCAGGTCATGTCAGGCTATACGAGGAAGTTTTTATCAAATTGCATTCCAAATGGCATTTTTGAAGTTGACTTTGGAATAATTGATTAGTCTTTTTGAGTAAATGATAACATTTAAGAAAATTAAATCTGCCAAGTTCGTAGCAACACTGAAACAGTTGAAGAATTCGCCTTGTTGATTAGCATTATATTCAGAACTTATATAAAAAATTGCTTGATGTTTGCAGGTATTTGGAATTTGTTGAATGATTAAAATATAAGATAAAGTGTTAGATGATTATCAAAATAATTAAAAGGTATTTGGAACAAGAACGGAAATTGAATTCACATGACAAGTTTGTATTACAAAAGCTTCTTACTCAAGGGTGTCAATTTTTTTTAATTTTAAAATCAAACTCATTTTTAAAAATAATCTCTTTCTTAATTATCAATTAGATTTGAATTTAAATTTAGTCTCTATTTTTGGATAAGTTTACAATTTATAAATACTCGGGTATTCGATCTGGTTACAAATGACTTTATTTAATTCACCCTAAATACTTGC
>JAQIWP010002466.1:0-10901 GCA_034695525.1 Euzetes globulus
CTGAAACAAATTTGCCGATTGATTGCAAACACAAATCAATTCTATCGAACACGATATGGAAGTGGTCGCCGCAAATTTCCGAATCTTTGGTCTCACAAATCAATTCTATCGAATCCTTGGTCTGTTATCTCCCGACTCCAAAGAGGTGGCAATAAAAGTACTATTCATATAATTGGCGGCACCAAATTGAGTGGCGAACAGATGAACACATCACTCAAGTCGTCCAAATCCTTATCAAATGATTGGTCAAATTGTCACTCTCTTTCACTCCGAACCCTGTAAAGAGCACGTCTCTTTTTATTGATTTATCACGCGATTTCTACTAACGCACAGTTTAAGGTACACTTCCTACAGTCTAGCACTGTTTAAGGTTCACTTCCGGTTCCTTTATACAGCTTAGCACTGTTTAAGGTACACTTCCTTCAACCTAGCACTGTTTATACTACACTTCCGGTTTACGCTTACAGCGTAGCACTGTTTATACTGCACTTCCGGTTTACGCTTACAGCTTAGCACTGTTTATACTGCACTTCCGGTTTACGCTTACAGCTTAGCACTGTTTATACTACACTTCCGGTTTCCTAGCACTGTTTAAGGTACACTTCCGGTTTCCGCTTACAGCTTAGCACTGATTATACTACACTTCCGGTTTCCTATTACAGCCTAGCACTGTTTATACTACACTTCCGGTTTCCTATTACAACCTAGCACTGTTTATACTACACTTCCGGTTTGCCAGTACAGTCTACAGCCTTTATATACCAACTTCCGGTTTCCGCTTTGGCACTTCCGGTTTACCGAACTTCCTTTCTGGCCACTTTCCGGGCCTTCAGGTCACATCTGTCCACTATCCGGCCACTTCCCATTGCTTCCCGTGGGGTGAAGAAGTTTCGGGATCAGCTGGGTGATGTTACCGATGGCCAAGATCAGCTGCCGCCGGCCAACATCATGGCCTGGCATGCTGGCCACTGCCCGCTTACCGCTCCTCAGCCACTTGCCCGCCATGGCCGCCATCTTGGATTGCCGTCATATGCCACCCATTCTACTAACGATTTATGCGTCTAAAGAGTTGCTTCTTTTTACTTATAACTGAATTGATCAGTCAACTTTAACAAATTTCCACAATTACTTCACTGTACTAATGACAGCATTCCGTGCATTTGGTTCCTAACAGTTGATTAGAATTGGGAACCGAAACACGAGGTCTACCATTATATCAGGTCTCAGATATTGAGGAATAATTCGTTTTAAACAATTAATTACAAAAATACAAAAAATTCGAAAATATTACTAGAAATTTGTAATTAACAATTATAAACTCGTTTCAAGAGCAGTTTTCATTGATCCTAGAAATCATAGGCAAAGGCGAAAAGAATCTTTTTAAACTATAAGACAACTGAAAGACAATTTCTTTAAACAAAGGTTTTAAACCCAAATTTATGGCGAAATGACGCAAGTAGAAATTATTTATAAACTTAATTAAGCAAAATTTAACTAAATTCTAGAAATGTTCTTGTAATCAAATATTATTTTTCAATGATTAATCAACACTTTATATTAAAATAATTTTTGTTTCAATCAAATTGTTTAAAAATTTGCAAGTTCAACATTCTATTGAAATCATTTTGAATAACAAGTTTGAACACTTTGGTTAAATTGTGAGGAGTCAGACAAGTAATGAGTTCTTTCTCTCCTTTCCCTTTCTTATATAAATATGAATTTAAAAATAATTCGATACAATATATGTATTTATTATTAATAATATATTTATTTCAAATTAACCTTTTCATTGAAAAGTTAATTCAGTCTAATTGATAGAATAACTGACATTGACTAGAACAATAATGGCAAATGGTGGAGGGAAGAATAGCAAACATAAGGTGTATAAATTGAACTTACCAAACTCTTTAATATTCAGTATAGAATTTCTCAAACATTAAAAAAATACATTATAATTTTCATTAGTTTGTCCGGAAATAAACGAGCATTTTTTATTCAGATTTAAATTCATAAAACGCTCGTTAATTTCCAGACGACTTAATATAAAACAAAAAAATAAAATGAAATTTTCATTATAATATTGAAATTGAAACTATTAATCTCCAATTTCCAAGGGTAATATTTTCATTTATTATTTAAAAGAAACTTATTATAATTAAAAATTTGCAGTTTTTATAATTTATTAAATTTTCATTTAAATTAATTTATAACATAAAAATTGGTAATAATGATGGGTTAAAGAACAGATTACCGCATTTATAAAATACTTTCCTATCGAAAATGAGCAAAATGATCAGGATATTGATTAAAATTCCAGGGTTCAATTTTCCTATTACAGTTTTTGAAGACTCTAAATAAGAAGCTAAATTAAGTCATAAGACCTTTTATGAATACTGCTTTGGTTAATTATTTGAGTCGAACAGAAAGACATTTCACTCGGATATGGAGTTAAATATATAATCTTTAACAACTGATCAGTTGTCTGGTGTGGATGTGTTTTTAGGAGCAATATTTGCCATTCAAGTCGTGTTCCATTAAGTAAAGTATTGACTTCAATATCACAGCATTCGGATAGTTCTGTTTGAGTGGACGTGTCTTTGACCAGAATCAAAATGTTCTCTATTGACAAACGTCTGCTGTGAACGTCGGATAGTTTTGAGTCGTATGAGCTGCTGTGACAGCACGAGTAGCATCCGATCGGCAGAAAAACCCTGCGCATCAGTCTAACAATTGCCAGCTTCAGGACTTCTGAGTCGAGGTCCAGTGCCGACGCGTTATTCCTTAACAAGGTAGGTGTGATAGTTCCAGTTTAACAGACTTTTTTAAAATTCCATAAATTTTATTTATTTTTTATTTTATTTTATTTAAAACGATTATATAGATAAGATAAAAGCACTAGATTTTTTCTGATTTTCTGTCATTTTAATGCTTTTTTAAATTAAAAATTAAGTTGTCTTCTTTTTTTATTTAAAATCCCAAAAATCGATTAATATTTATTTTTCCTATAGACTTCCTGATACCCCTGGGGGCCTCCCTGGAGGTCGCGAACCACTTCAGGTATATACCTGCTAATTTGTAAATTTTAAAGTTTATTCTTTAAAATAAAGAAAATGGCGTATCATCTTGGCCGCGTGTAAAAATGAACGAAAATTCCTCCAATGTCAATCCTTGCTAAAGAAAGACTGTTTGAAAAATGCTTTCGATATATTAAACAATTTTTGTTTCGATTCTGTCTTTAATTTCAATTTTAATTATTTTGTTATTCAATTCACTTTTCACTTGTTTGACAATTATATATAAATGATTTCTTTATAAAATGAGTTGAATTTCAGAACAATGACTTAAATAATTCACTTTTGAGCTCAAATTTCTACATCAGTTTGAATGTAACTTGCATTTTATATGCATTTGAAGCAAAGGGTTTATAAAGGGAGTGTTATAACTGAATCTGACTCTCTTGCTGCTCCATTTCCATTTATTTTTTCACCAATCCCTTTCCAATCCTTTTAAGGGAGTTGGGAGTAAAGGGATTGAAATGGACTCGGCATTCAATTTACTCAAACTAATCTAGAATTGGATAATTTATTTTAGGTGTGAATAAATAGAAAACTGTAAAATTGTTATGGTATGTTTTTTGGATTTATCAAAAAATTCGATTTTCATTTAATGGAATATCTAATATGAATTCATTCTTACAAAATATATTCTTAGATTTATGTTTTCAATTTTTAATCAATTTAGCTTGTTTCAATTAAAATTTGCGTTCGCATAGCTTTCACCTACGGATATTTAACTTACGGATTTTTCACCTACGGATTTTTCACCTACGGATATTTAATTTATTGATTATTAACCTATGTAAAACATAACAACTTGAAATGTTATTAATCTTATTTATGAATAATAACATTTAAAAGCAATAAAAAAACAAATAATTATATTTAGTGTTACCACCCAAATAATTTTATTGTTTAACCAAAACTATTCTAGTTGGTAATAGTCTTGGTTGAATGTTTGTACATCTATATTACTTATTTAAATTTTTCGTTTTATATAAAATAAATTAATTACAAAAAGCATAATAAATTTTTAGCAAACTTTTATTATGTGAAAAAATCTAAATAGATAATGAATATATAAAAATCCAAAATTAAAATCCGTAGGTGAAAACTACGTGACCCTAAAATTTGCTAAATAATAAAAAAGCTTGTTTTAATATTCTTATATAATTCATTATAATCTTAGAAACTTTTTCAAAATATATTTACCATTCATGAGGTAATACCCTGTTAATACTATATATGATAGTGAACAATAAGTTTAATAATTACCAAATTTGAAAGATTGTATCAGTTATTGTATGAATAGATAACGGAAGTACTTTCTGAGATCTAATACAGAGATATCCAAAGGGGGTGGATATCTTTATTACTAAGGTAATGCTACCTAGATGATAAAGAATAAATTTAATTCAATCAATTTTAAACAGTTACCTTGGGAATCTCAATATATTTTTGGTATAAACTGATAAAATTTCATATTTTCTGAGATGAGACAATTAGATTGTAATCTGATCATTGTTGTTTGCTAATAACGACCATGACGAATATTACTTATGTTTATTCAATCGATTACTTGTGAAAAGAAGTAATTTTCGTTGACTTCTTGGTTATTCATCGAAGTATTTTGAGTTTTTTTGTGATATATTTTTATCACATAAATTGTGTGACAATTGGATGAGACTCTCAATACAGTTAATATCCGGTTCACTAATTTTATCAATAATTTTAGCCTTTTTTTGCAAGCCTAATATTTGCTTGGTAAGCATTTCTTATCAGAAATATTTTATTTGTTTATTTATTTAGTTCACAATTTAATTATTTGACATTCCGTACAATAAACGAGTACATTTGATTGGCTATTTATTTAACAATTTTTAAAAATAATTGTAATTTTAATTCTATACAACAAAATACAAACATTTTGCTGAAAGTCTGTATAATTTCCTTTCAATCGCTTTCATCAGTCGATGAGGTCTTTGACAGATAAACCTGAAGAACAAATTCTTTCTTACAGTCAGATCCCGCTATAATCTCCTTTTTAAAAATTTTTAATTCAATTAATTTATTAATATTTTTGTTGTTTTCTTCAGACATTTATTGAAAAGAATATTTCTCTCAAAACGTCTTTTAAATGTTTTACTTGTTATTCAAAACACAAATTGCATTTCAGATCCAAATTCTTATTATATCTTTATATTTGATTTTTTATAACAATTCGAAGGAAAACTGGATTTCAATTTTAATATTCTTTTTAAATACTAAATCTAATTGAAAAGTCGACTAAAAGGATTAAAATTATTTTTATTAGTTTTTATTCAAATAAATATTCTAGCGATATAATGTTGGAAATTGTTGTTATGTCTAATTGCCAAGTTTAATAAAATTAGTTAAATTAGGACAAGTTATAAAATGTTTATAATATTATGGCAAAGTTTAAGGAAAATAAAATTATTCGGAAAACTTCTGACCTAGGAGGAAAACGGTTTTAGAATTGAAATATTTGAATCACATTTTTATATTTAGAATCTAGAGCTATTTAAATAACATCGGTTTTTTTTAATCTTCGAAGCCTACACATATTTGAACTAGATAAGCCAAAACATAAGAAAATAATCAAAATTCCAAAACAGTTATCTTGGCTATAGAAAAATATAAATTATTAAAAAAAACACTTAATTAACAATATAATTTGGTTTAGATCATCTTTTATCAAAATTTCTTTAAAGATATTCTACCTTGAATAATGAGCATTTGATTTTTATTTCGCAATGAAATACTTTGCCTCAGCAAAGAAAGCAAAGAGTAAACTAAACTTATTATCTGAATTAGAAAAGATGCAAAATATTTCCTAATGTTGTATGGGTAAATTCTGTTTATGTTTGCTTACATCATTTGTCACTTTTTCTAATAAAAACAGTGACAGTAATTGGTTTATATATTAAATGATTGAATACATAATTGTTTGTTAAGATTTACTTCATTGAAATTATATCGAAATATAAGGTTTCAGTCATTAAACAAATTTTTATTTTACATTTTTTATTAGAAATAAATAAATTCTAAATTAAAATTGAATCTAGGAGAAGTACAAATATAAAATTAAAATAAAGTGAGTGTGGGCTAAAGATGATATTCAAGAAAATATGATTAATCTATGACTTTATTAATTAACAATTAGAATATCAAATTCATTGATAGGTCATTGAACCCTATTGATTTATTTTAATGAATAGCCATTTATAACCTGTGCTGCCATCTATTGGATTACAGGGATAAAAGAAATGCAAAACCTTGTTTGCTGACATAGCGAAGACGTGCTATAAATTATCGGAGGGGGGAAAGTCATGATATGTTTATCAGACTACCTCCAACTCTTCATAGCATTTCCTATGCCGCAGCCCATTTCCATAACGAAAATACATACACAACACATACGGCCATATGGCTCTAATGGCCATTAGATGACATTGCTGTGTTTTCAAATCGTAGGTTGGGGGTAGGGTCATGGATTGTACGATCCAATAGCCTGTTTAACTGCTCTCTTAGCCTGGTGGCTAAGGGATTAATGCGTTCAAAGCCGGTCGAAGGCTGGGCAAAAGCCTTAGGTAGAGAACAAATGCCTTCGGCAAACCTTTCGTTATATATAACGTCATACTATGATTACAATTCATTTGCTTATATTGTGCTCAAAATTCAGTCAATCCTTTGTTTACAGTTTTTAAATACAGAAATAAGTTTTTAATTTATTTATTAAACTTTAAATCAATTTATTAAAACAAATATTTTATAATTTCGTGGTGAAATTTATTTGACGATTCATTTTGAAATATACTTTTGCATCAATTTATTTAAATTTTTATCTCAATTTACCTCAACTGGGAACTTATATAAAATGAGAATAAATAAATTAATAAGCCTTTGATTTAATTAACATTAATTTTATTTTAAGTTATTTTAGATATAAATTCAACGATTTTTTGCGTCTTATATCAAAGTTTTGATTGTTTCAAAAATTTTATACAACTATACACTCAATATATCAACTAAAATAATTAATTTTAGCCTTGATAACTGATTTTGTATGATAGATTAAATTTGAAAACTACAGAAGCCTTTGAATAGTTTTTGGTAAAATTTCAATTTGTTTATAAAATTTTTCTTTTGAATAGTTATTAAATTCTGTTCAATGTTTCGATTCAGAATCTAATATATTCTGTGCTTATTCTTTGCTTACTTTAAAATTTTTTTGTATAGAAAGTGATTATTATTTAATTTAATAACCTGGTATTTATTCTAAAATTAATCAAATTTTCAAATATGAAATACCTTTTCCTTGACTCAATTATTCAAAGAAATGCAAAGCATGTCTCTCTTATATCATTTAATCACAAAAAAATGGAATGAGTGACAATATCATAATTTTATAAATAAATACAATCTTTTAATTGATATTTACAGACTGTAATAATGTCTTTCATAAATAATTTAATATTAACAAAACAAATGTAATAATCAAAAATTATTAGAAACCATTGATTACAGTTTATAACTCAAAGTCAAAATCAAGAATAAAACTGTCCTTTTATTTTATCAAGACAAGATTACTCTATAATAAAAATTGATATACTATTTTCTATTCATATCAGAAGCCTTTATTTAGAATCGAACGCTTTTGTGAGACCACCTTGCCCATCACAAATATTAAAAATCAAATTTTTAACTAGAACACAATTATTTTTCATTTAAATGCCCTGCATTTTAAGTCGGTTTAAAATTGCTTTGAATGAAATGTAAAAAAATAAAGAATAGCTTAAGTCCTAACACAATATTAAAGGTTTAAAATTCTATAAGTTTCAATATTTGGTAATTAATTTTGTAATAGGCAAGCAAAGCGATACAGACTGACAAGTAAACTCGCTTATTATTTTTTGGAATAACAATTAGATGCTCTCATTCATGGCATTATTCGCAAAATTTAGAAAGTTAATAAATTATTTATTGATCCTCAAATACTAATCAGATAATAATAATAAAATGAGGTGCAGATTATTTTCATCATTGCTAATTGAAATTAAATAATAGTTCTTTTGTAGAAGTTTCTGGTCAAATAAAATACAAATATATTTTAAGCTGGAAATTAAGCTAGAAAAATGGTATGTGCATAGTGACATTTTGATAAGTTTAACATGGATAACTATTATTCCATAATCATAAGCAACTGCTAAATTATTATGTAATCTATATCTATATTTGGCTAATCCTAAACCCAAAATAATACCCTCTCTGTTTAGAATAATAACAATTTTTTGAGTAATTTCTTTCAAGTATAAATAAAGGAATGATTATTATAAAAATCATTGGACCATTATTTCCCACATTTATTCAATTGTTCATCTCAAAATAAAAGAATAATTAGTAAAGCAACCCTAAAATGGTAAATCTATAAGAACAAAGAGTGAAGACAATGATTTAGGAACAAGCAGCCTGTTCAACTCGTCTCTACATGAATAATTTGAAAACTGTAAATTTGCTATTGTATATTTTGAATTAATTTAAAAAGTTGATTTTTGTCTAGTGGACTTGATTCACAAGTCATTTGTTCCATTGGTGAAAATAATTTTTTATTTCTTTAGTTGTCTACTCTTTTGCAAAGAGATTGTTTTAATCTTATCAGGTAAAATCAAACCATCAGAGATCAATTCAGTTTACACCACGAAATCGGAAACGGTACCTTATTTGTGAAAATTTATCAGTTTAAAATTACAACTTTGACTCCCCTTGTGAAAAAATGCATAAGTAATTTCGGTTGTAGGTTATAATAGGGAATAATCTGCACTTCTCGTTTGTCATGATCACTTTTTATTTTCATCAATATTATATTAAAGGAATAAAGATTAATTTTCCAAATAATCCATGTTTATTTACCGTTCAAGGAAAACTGTACTTATGAAAAAGTAACAGGGTGTTTTCAGAGATGACCAATAAGAAGTTGTATTTCGTTACATCCGGTAAACCTAAAATACCTTTCCACAATCCGCTGCTCTGGCGAGGGGAGCAAGCCTGTCATAATTTTGGCAAATTTTAGAATTTTTAGATAATGTCAGTCAAAAATCAGAAATTTTTGCAAATAGTGGTCGGAAAATCCGACATTTTATTCCCTTTATGAAGCAATTGAGCCTTTAAACTTGTATAATAAGTTCATTATGGTAATTATTAAAATTTTCTATTGCTATCTCTGGTGTTTTTCTTTTGATTTAGTATAGGATAAGATAGAAATAGTTTAGTTTAAAGGTGTAAATGTAGTGGGGATTAGGTTTGAGGGAAAAACTTGTTCAATTATCAGTCTAACTAATATTTCTCGAGGGATTTTGGATTTATAAAATTTGCACCATTTTTTTCTTCTGTAATATAGTAGTTTTGAATTAGAGTGATTACATTTTGAAAAAACATACTATTGCTGTAAATATTTATTTTAAATATTTTAATCCAGCAACTCAAATTTTAAATTATACCTATTTTTCGGATGATACCTAAATAAAATATATATCTTTTGAAAAATTATTATTATCGATATATTTCCACTGCCTAAAGTCGCTATAATAAAAATTATTTTTATAAAATTGAAAGGGGTTTAAATACTATCTGTAAATCTAATTACTAATACCTAATTGATCTATTTGTTTAATGTAATGTGATAATTTGTTTCTATATCATCATTTCTTAAAAATCTTACTCTTACCCGGGTTACTTCCATTTCCCCATTCCCTTAACAATAATTAACAGAATTGAGAAGATTTAAGTCCTTTTGACACTTTTTTAGTTCTGAATTTACTTATTGAATGTTTTAAAATTCGCAAACAATTAGTTATTCAACTATTTTGCAATCTTAAATGCTAAATTTAAGATTTTTGGTGGTATTTACTTCCGCCATTTAGTAAATATCCCTACTTGGTTTTTGTCTAAAAGGATGTCATAATCCCCCAACATCATTGAATAATTGTTTATATAAAAATGCTAATTAGGAAAAGAAAATACAATTATTTAAAAAACTGTAACTTAAGCATGAAATAAAATATGAAATTAACAAGATTTTAATTGAATAAATTTTGGATAGCGGTCCTCTTCCGAAATATAATCGCAAATATTTTGCAAGTTTAAATGCAAAATTTAAGATTTTTTGGCGGTTTTTATGTCCGCCATTTAGTAAATATCCCTACTTGGTTTTTGTCTAGGGTTTTGAGTGCTGAAGATTTCACAAGATTTAGGCTAAATTTTAGGCTAAAAATTAGGGAAGATTTAGGCCTTCATTGAAGTTTTAGCCTAAAGGTTGGGCAAAAAAAATATTCGCCATCTATAATGCAAAAGTAAATTAAGTAATTTTGTAATGATTTAATGAGTAAAAATATATCTCGAACTAAAAATCATTTTGTCAAAAATTGCCAAAAATTGCCTCCAAGAATAAAAGCTATTGTTAAAGGACAGCAAAAAGAAGGTAAGAAATAAGAAATAGACTCGAATGCGGATATAATGAACATCATGTATAATGAACTTTTCTTTATAATGAAGAACTTCTAAATCCACTTTAATAGGAAATACTTTTAAAAATAGTCCCTTATAATGAACATTCCTCTGTAATAAACAAATTCTTAAGCCATTCGTGTTCATTATACTGGCATTCGTGTGTAGTTCAGACTAAATATCATTATAGGCTTGAAAACTCTAGAGTTGAGAAATTAGTCACAGTTCAAGCCTATTATAAATCCAAGAATTCAGATTCTAACGATTATGACTCGAATAATTCTGAATCTGACCAAGAATTTGAAAATGATAATTAGTAAA
>JAQIWP010002467.1:0-10900 GCA_034695525.1 Euzetes globulus
ATTTTAACTTCCATTACTCAAAATTCCCAAAATTTCCTAAATTTTCCCAATTATTTGCCGGCTCGCTTCCCTCGCCGCTTTCCCGGCTAGGGATAGCAAATCTCAAAATTTTCCATCTAGGGGGTCCAAATACGGTTTGCGACCTCTGCTTTTCGTTGATAATTGTTTGGACCATTTAGTGAAAAAAAGCGCTAAAAAGCTTATCACTCGAATCACTTTTTATTCTGAAAACAGATGTTTTTCCATATATTGAAACTTCAACGCGACGTTTACTGGCAGTTCTGTGGACAGGCATTCGCTGCCTATCCTCTGGAAGAGATCGACTCTATTGATATCCATACGGGTCATACCAAGACAAATAGTGCACTCAGTGTCGTCGCTTTTGGAGTAAGTTTTTGCAAACTTTTCATTCTTCAGAATAAATAAATCAAAATATTTTTTTAGGACGAACTAGGACATTTGGATATGTTTGAAGGCTTATTAGTTGAAATATTACAGGCTAAATGGAACATGTACATCAAAAAAAGGTCTGATTAACAATCAATGAAACAGATCTAGAAAGTATTTTCAGAAATATTTTAGGGATAATTTTGATTCTAACAAGAGTTGTAAGTGGCTTTCTAAAGAACCCCTCATTAATCAATCAACTTTACATTTTTCTCTACTGTTTACTAATTTTTCTACTTTTCAATACCTTTTCTAAGCTTTTAAATTGAAATTCAATAGTCGACCAGCTTGATGCTAAAGAAACTAAAATTGTCAGGCTCAATTAAAATCAATCAAAACATAAAAACAATGCTATGCTTTAATTGTTATACATAACGGGCTGTTATGCTGTGCTTTAATATCATTACAGGCACTGAACTGATGCTTTAATTTTTTCAACAAGTGTGAAATTTATTCTGGCCAATTTTAGCATGCGCAATTATTATTTTTTCTCTTCATTATTTGATAAATGATTGAAGTTTTTTAATCAGATTCTATAAACAGATAGTCTTTTATGGCATTTATTTCATCGTCACATTCTTTGCTTTCATATTGAGACCGGCCCCACATATTCTCTCTAAAGACATCATTTGTCTCAACAATCAAAGTAAATTTCAATTCAATAACAATCTTAACAAAGAATAATAGCATTTGAAAGCATTTCTCATTATTTTGCAGATACGACGAAAATGAATTCGAGTGATATTTGCGTTACATTTCATATGAATCGATGTAAAAGCATTTCACGAAATGCTAATCCAAATTCGGTTTCACATATTTTGCCCAAAAATTCTCAAAATATTTTTGGAGAAACAAAATTAAATAATTCTGAAGAAAGCGATAAAGAGTTCGATTCCTGTTATTTACTTCGTTTTGACCGAATTAATGAATTAGTAATTATCTGCTGTTTGTTACCAATGTAGTTTATCTCTTACTTAAAATGTTAATTGCTTTGTGATCCTAATTCCTCAAACAATTCGAACAAATTTTAATTAATTTTATTAAATATTTATCTTTGAAAATAGGTGGCTAGATCATTTGAATTGATGACTGCTATCGGAGCCATTATTTACGTGACACTAACATATATCGAAGCATCCAGTCTTTCATGGAAAATATTTTTGCAAACCTGGGTAAGTTTACAAGAATTTAAGATATGCATTGAAGACATGATTCAAACCAGTTGTTTCACTATTATTATGTAGCACTATATAAGTTACATGTATATATATAACACAAAATCTCTCATAGAGAATACATGACAACCTGTCCTATGCAACTTTATCTAGTGCTGCGCTGTGCTAAAACAGAAACCCCAAAACAACTCCTTTAAAAATCACTACTTATCAAACTTGTCAAATATTAAGATAGAATCTAACAAGATTGTGACAAAATAATGCAAACTTTAAACAATAAATTATTTAAAACATTGGGTTTGAAATTTAAATCAACCATTGAAATATACAATCAGGGGTCGCCATAGGAGGTATAGTATATATAAGTCGAGAATTTGCCAAAATACTCTTTCAGAAAACTATTTCTGACAGCGCCTGAAATTTGACAAAATTGTGGGTAGAAACGCATAAAACGGACCCTTCAAAAAATGCCACCGCACGAAGGCTATTCCCCCGGTTTTCCGCTATTTTACCAATTAAACTGCAATTAAACTGCAATTAAACTGCAATTAAACTGCAATTAAACTGCAATTAAACTGCAATTAAACTGCAATTAAACTTAATTTAAAGCAGTTTAAACTAAATTAAGCTTAATTTAATTGCATTTAGGCAGGAATAAGGAACAAAATGGCCGTTTTCGGCGGTATTTCCTGCCGCCATCTTGGGAAAATACCCTACCCTCACTCTCCCTTAAGTCCGAGAAAAATTCCGCCATTTTACCCTACCCTTAGGTCTCGGTCCTTAGCGGCTCCTGTATACAATCATTCTTGATAAATGAGACCTGGAGGAAAAACAGCCTTAAAATAAGAATATATTTGTATCATATTTTATATTAAGAAACGCGACTTGAAGTTAAATAATCTTAATTTTATTGATTTTGATTCTTCCTTCGAATCGAATTTTAAGAATTTTCACGTATTTTCGCTTACCCAGATCAAATAAACAGAAGTTTCGGAAAATCCAAAAAAACAATTAATTAATTTTTGTTCTGATCAAGTTCAACTAAAAGTTTTACAGATTATCTAGTTTTTGAGATTTCAGCAATAAATAAATAATAAATAAAAAATAGTAATAATAAAAAATATATACAGTCGATACTAGATTTTATCCCTCTCTATTCTGTCCCTCTCTCTCTCTCTCTCTCTCTCTCTCTCTCTCTCTCTCTCTGTCCCCCAATTAGAAAAACCAAAAGCCATTCCAATAGTGAATAATGATAAAAAGTCTCGATTATGTCCCTTATTTCCAACAACCCGACGGGTTGACAGAATCGAATATCGACTGTACATAAATAAAAAATAAACAGAAAATAGCTCTGTTGCAAAAAAGTGACAAGGGAAATTTGTTAAATATCGCTTAAATTAGGTCTAAATTTAAAATGTGATTAAAAAATTCTTATTCTAACACAGTTTTTCCTGGACGTCCCATATTCTAACAATGATTGCATGTTTCAAATAGCTTTAGATAAATTCCAGACTTGACTAAAAAAATGTTTTTGTTCAAGATCAAAGTACCTGGAAGAATAATGTTTCTGATGTCCTGCGTTCTGATAATCATATCGATTCCTTTAAGATTTGTTTGTTTGCCTCAATATGAAGATAGAATCATAAGTTTGGCGATGTTTTTGACTCCAATGAATTTGCTATTCTTTTGTCGGTAACCATTCAGTTATCATTTATCTCAATATATTATACCTATTCAGTGAAATTAACTTTTATGTTCCATTCAGAGGATTCCGAGCGGTCGGCCCTTTTGTTGTGATGATCTATAAAATGATTGTTTCAGATCTCTTATGTTTTGTCATAATTTACATGATTTTTGTGATCGGTTTCGCTGAAGGTATGACAGAATTGCAACTGATTTGAGAAAAACAAACTTTTTTGTTGAATAGCATTTTTCGTCATATTTCGGTCTCATGTGGGAAACGGTACCAACTATTTCGGTAGTCTTGTCGACAGCATTATGTCTATGTTTTTGATGTCTTTGAATGAATTTGTTGACATTTACGCGGAGTTCGAAAAAACAGATCATCCGATCATTGCCAAGGTTATTTTGAAATATCTAAAATTTCGATAAAACTATTTATCTTTCAGTTTATGTTCATATTATACATGATTTTGGTCTCTATATTATTGGTCAATATGTTGATTGCAATGATGGGCAAAACATATCAGGACATCGCTTCCCGCCCTAACGAATGGCTCAGACAGGTCTGAATAGTTGTTTACAACATCTATAGTACAACTCATTTAATGTTTGAACTAATAGTGGGCTCGCATTATATTAGTCGTCGAAAGAGGAGTTTCGCCCAAAGAAAGACTTAAATTTCAGAAAAAATACAGTCATCTGAGAGGACAACCCGTTTTCGTCAAAACTTGGGAAACAACTGTTCAGTATTTTAAATAAATGTTAAATTTTTTATTAATTCTTAATTATTTTGAAGGAAAGCGACGAAATAGAAATCAAAGAAATAAAAGACCTGAAGAATAGTAACATAAAAATGAGAAATAAGAGAAACGAAAGCAATTAATCGATTGAATTCACGTTTCATCTGATTTTATCGTTTTTTTTTCTTCATTGAATTCTGCGTTAAGGGCTTCAGAGATAGAATCGTCAGAATCGGAAACATTCAATCCATCGGAAGGTTTATTATAAAAGACTCGAACATAACCACACCTCAAATCTAACCAACGATTTCGATCGGATCTGAATGAAGTCAAAAATGAACTAGATCCAAAGATAGGATTGAGTGAAGACTCACTGATGCCAACTAATTCTTTCATTGACCACTGGGTTTGCGCCATCGATGATCATACGAATCAAGACATTAGCGATATTAATGGCGTCGTCATAACCGCAATGCTTCCGTCCTTTGAATTCCATTCCCAAATGTGTTAGCATTTGATCCAAAGATAACTTTTAAAAAATATATAAAATCATTTTGAAAGTGTTTCAATTGGTTGAGTGTTGTCTCACTTGTTGTGTCTTATAGTGACTGGAAAACACTTTTCTTATATTAACCCATCGTTTGGCATAAGACGGATACGGAATGCCATAAAGTTTGCACTAATTTTTGATTTCTATTAAAAATAGTGAAAATTGAAGGAATAGCTCACAGATTGTGCCAAGAAGTGTGTCATATCCCACGGACTGATCCAATTAAAGTGACAATCAAATTAAACATAAAATGTTAAATAGGAAGTCATACCCATCTGTGCCCAAAGCAAATGAAGTGATGTTATTCTTCTTAACAAAGCTATGGAACCAAATCTCAAATTTATCCAAAACTTCTGGAAAATACTTAGAATTGTCGACAACTGATTGTGAAATTCCCGTCAATTGCGTACAAAATTCCGATAACTTTTCATTTAATTTCGGTTTTACGAACTCATGAAATGTCGAAACCTTTTGAACCAAATAATTATTGAATTCAATCAAACAAAACAAAAATATACTACAATTTGTCTCTTTTTGATATCAACCATAAGAGCCGGAAATTCAATGATTTCTTGGACTAAGTTTTGGTTGTTTTGTAGATCACAAGTGGCCTCGAAGTCGACAATACATATGATATCGAAATAATATGTCAGACTCTTCTTCAGTACTTTATTTAGCGCTTCATTCTTACAGTAGTTTTTAAGTCTTCTTTTGCAGGAATCGATTGAACCGCTGATTAGTTTCAAAGAACAAACATTTTCTAAGTCTAGATATGAGACAATTAGTTGATTCAGACCTGACTTCGAGATTCAATTGATTGAGTTGTTGTCGCAACTGATCGATACTCATGTCATTGATATTGCCATTGATTTTCGACAACTTTTTGAAAACTGGATGATTGAGTGGAGTGTCGATGGCTGTGCTGAGGCCTGTGCTGAGGCCTGTGCTGAGGGCGGTGTCGGTCACCTCTTCGTGCTTTGAATTATCTTTTTGGTCCATTTATTGCATAAATTTGAAAAATAGCTGATCGAGTGATTGGCGCCAAACAATCAATTCATTTGTTATGACGCACGCGCTCTACCGCTCACACCTCTACCGCTCACACCTCTACCCCTCACACCTCTACTAAACTTGATTGTCACAAAACTGCTCAAAGAATATTCTTGATTTCCAATCATTATTTTCAATATTTCTCAGGTATTCAACAGTTTTCAGTTCACCTTTTCAAGTATCACAAAATTGTCATTTTTTAGTAAAATTGTAGTTATATTTTTAAAATGACCCACCTCATGGCTATTCTGTTTTAGAATAAGTAATGTCCATGAAATGAAGTACTGTTTATAGAGTTAAGTGGCAGTCAATTATTAATATAGGGAAAGCTTTAATTAATGTCTAGTTCTGGCCAAGAGAATTGAGAAATTAAGGGTCAAAATGATTTAAATCAAACCAATATTAAATATTGAAATAATGGAAATTCCTTTGATTAATGGAAATTGGCTCTCAAAGATGCGGATTCCATAAATAAAACTATTTTAGTATTTTTTAATAACAAACCCCTTTAATATTTTTAGCCTAAATATTTCTTTGGTTTCACCATGAATATTCGACTGTAATGTTAGCCTTCGGGTTTTTTTTAAATAAAATATTTATTTGATAATAAAATAACAAATTAAGTTAGAATTGTCAAAATGGTCAATTAAGTATTACATCAAATATGTTATAAATGTAATTGTAAATGATCAGGAATTGTGGAATTCTGCAGATTTCCATGCAGAATTCAACTAGAAGATTTTTCGTGCTTTTCCTTGAAATGCCTCAAATTATAGATCTGTGATAACCCCTTCACTTTCGATATCCCTGATATATGATGAGTTTGAGGTTGATTTAATGGCAAATATGTGGTACTATCAACTTGATAAAATGAAGCATATTTATAATTATGTTGACCGTCACTAACAATTGAAGCGAAATAAATATAAAAATCAATAAAATTGTTGACATATTATTAGAAGAGTGACAACTTCTAACTTTCACATTTGAATCACTGTTGACATTTGCAAGATCATTCAAGACCAAAGCCTTCGGCATTAGATATAGCGATAGTCAATTTTTCTTTTAGCTTTTCTTTAGTTTGATATCGGGGTAAAACCAACTGATTAAAACAGGTGTGAGATATGGGTAACCTTTGCAAAAATTAATCATTGATTATAAAACCAATCAAATAATCAAAGAAATAAGTATTGCTTACATATCAGTATTGCTATTGAGAGCAGATATTTTGAAATTCATTTCACTCATGCCATTGATGGGCACTCTATCACTTCCAGTCGCAAAACGAAGAAATTGTTTTTGCATTTCCTGATTAAATGATTTTATAATATCCCAGAAATATCTTTCTCAAACACAAAAGAAGTCAACGATTTAGTAAACAATTATTTGAATTATATTCAGACCTAATGATAGTATCGTTTTCATTAAAACCGTCATAAATAGTAACTTTTTGCAACTCTTCCATATCAATTGTAGGGCAGCCACAGACTAGCATTTCCACCTCTTCAGGTCTTAGCATCTGTTAAACTTAATTTGTAAAAATATTTTTTAAAAATGACAAAACTTTTACAATTAATGCATTGGAAGCACAAACGCTATGAAATCCCAAATAGAAAGCTTTGAAGGGTTGAAATATGGCCTTATTTAATATTAAATCCATATATAATTCAACGTATTCTGAAAGAAAAATTTTTAATAATTCAATTGGTTTGGAATCAATTCAGAAATGAGAAAAATCAGTTGGTCTAGGCTAGCTGAAATTTTTAAATTTGGTTGAGATTAAATAATGTGTGTGACTGAGTATCTTTCAACAGTTTGAAATTGTTGGTAAAACTTTGAAAAACACTGCTTTCACTGACCAAATCTGTTTTCATTATTCACAGCAATATCTTGTCCATTGACTTTGAGAGCGTGGGTTTTGACTTCACCGAACTCCTCAACTGAAACCTTAAAGACAAATGTGCAACAATTTACTCTCCAATTAAAACTAGTAAAAAAGTAAAAAATTATAAAGTGATAGCATCATTCACTATATTAATTAAATATTATTCTGAATTTGATATAAAACAATATTTAAAAACAAGGGGAAATGAAGTTAATAATCAAAACGAAATTATATACCCCTATACTTCCCTACGCTTACAAATAATGCTCAAGATATAAATAGACTTTCAAAGAAGGTTATACACTGAGCACAACATTCATTACTATTTAAATTAATTAGATAATTAAATAGATAATCCCATCAAGATTTTGTGACAAAAAGGTTTAATATAAAAGTTTGGTAAAATATTTCTATGTCTACACGAAAACAATATAAACCTGAAAATTCATGCAAAAATCTTCCTCGACGTTTCCCTCGTAAGCCAGTAGCTGTTTAAGTCCAATGGCGACGTCCTTTGAAGGTTTGATTAATTGATTATAATTAAAATATTGAGTCATTACTAACGGGCATCACTTCGGAAAAGTCATCCATAGATATGTTGCACATTCCAACGGGAGAGCGATCCACTTCTTGGGGTACAACCGGAGGACTTAATAATTTTTTGAAGCATAGAGTCGGGAAATGAAGATCAAGTATACTAAGAAAAAATAGTTGCAATGATTGACGTTTTGATTGTTGTGTTGATTCATAAGAAAAACAGTTTTGTGAGCAAGATATTTTTCCAACTATCAAATTTTTATTTTGAATTTCATATTTCTCTCGATTAAAAATTGTTGTTAGATATTATGATTTCTATAACATAACAAAGGCTCACTATATAATGTTAATTGATCAAAATCTCTGAGTGAAACCACTTCAAAAATGTGATATCAATTTAAGCCCAATTATTTTGATTTAAAATAATATTTCTAAAAAATGCAAATATGCTCAATCAAAAATAAGATCAGTCTCGATAACTTATAATTAGCAGGTTAAATTTAATGGGGCTTTTCTATTAAGCATCGCATTGCAATCTAATTTTATATTAACGATTCATTTGAAATTTCAATTTACATTTACTTACATTGAATTATAGACCGCGAGTCCCATAAGCTATAGAATTAAATATAATGTAAGTAATATAATTTTTCTAAAACGGTGGCCAACAACTAATGAAATAATAATAACTTAGGGTCTGTCCGTTAGTCTCTATTTTTCCTCTGAATTTTTTTTTTCAAACCTGAGGAAGGTATTTTGGCAAATCTCCTTAGGAATTTCTGCAATATCCCCTAAGACTATCCCTGGTTTGTATAAATGTACTACCAACTCAAACAATTTTTAAAAATGATCATACCACTCCTATAAGGTTATATTCTCTTAAATTTCCCATTTGGTCGGTACTAAACCAATAGCACCGGGATTTACTATGATATACAAACATTCCTGCAAAGATATTGTTTCAATTTTTCATCTTTATTATTTTATATAGACACTCACCGTAGTCTTGATCAAATATTTGCTTAATTAATAAAAGAAACCATTCTTTGGTGAGGCCTCCCATATCCAGTCCCGGTTCGCCAACAAAAGTTACTTTTAGTTTCTTTTTTAAATCATTTTGCTTTCTTGCAATCTTTGTAATAAAATGAGGATTTTAACGCATGTTCTGAACAATTTGTCAAATACCTCGTTCAAAGAATCGGATACCAAATTGGATCGACGAATATTTAAGTTCAAGAAAAATACATCGATATCTGCTACTTGTTGATGAATAGCTCTGTTTAATAGACTTTGCTGCAAATCATTTAAAAATCATTCAATATCTCATATTCTACTTTGTTTAACTTTAAAGTCTTAAAAATGTATCTTGTTTATAAAAATTCTCAAAATCGATACTAACCCTTGCATTTAATATCATTTGCTGTTCTGAGTCTCTCTGCAGTACTTGAAATGATTTTGGATATTAAATGTATAAAATTTTTAAAAATGTTTAAAACGACGATAACACAGATTTAGATGTACACATTTATCATTTTCAACTTGCTATAAAACAATAAAGGTTCAACAATTTGAAGGTAGCAAGGTAGTATTGAAAATTTTAGCATGGAATTGGGCGTAATCAGGCTATACAGTCAACTACCATTATAATGATTTCGTGGTTTCGAGTTTTAGTTAATTATAATGGTAGGTTCATTATAATGAAAGTCTAAGGAAAATTTCAATTTATTCACTAATACATCAAATTAAGCAAAGAATCTGTAGTAAATGTTTTAGACTTAATAGAATTCTCAATATTACAAACTTTTTCCATTCAATTAATCTCCGAATAAGTTTATTTAAATTTGAAAGAAAAATATCGGAAATTTGTGATTGGAATCCAAGGAATCTACTTATTAAGTTGTCTTGTTATAAAATTTCGGAAGCATTAATCTATTCTTTATAATTCATTTCTTTGACTAATTTAATTTGAGACAATGGCTTAATTTATAATTTCAAAAATTCTCTTGCTTAACTTAATTATAATGGAGTGTATTTTGCATTGATTTCTTATAGTTTGGTTTTAGAATTTTGTTAATTATAACAGTTTGTTGAGAGGTCGCCATAGGAAGTATAGTATATATACCCCCTAAGGTCGAGAATTTGCCAAAATATCCCCTGAGGTTTGAAAAAAAAATTTATGTAGAAACGCAAAGAAACGGACTCCGCTCAAAAATTGCCGCCGCCCGAACTGCACCGGCAATTTTTTCATGAATTTCCGCGATTTTATCGGCTATTTTTGGTTATTTTACTAATTAAACTGTATTTAAACTGAATTAAAGGCAATTTAAATTAAATTAAGCTTAATTTAATTGAATTTATGCAGGAATAAGTACACAAAATGGCAGCTTGCGGAGGTACTTCCGGCCTGTCTTGGAAAAATGCCCCCTTAGGTTTGAGAATAAAAATCCGCCATTTTACCCTCTCCACATACCCTCCCCTGAGGTCTCGGACCTTGACAACCATTGATGTATTCATTTATTTTACGTGGAGAGGGCAAACGAAATACAGCCCAAATATTAGCCATCTTTTACTTATTGCTAAATTTTCTTATTGAATTTAATATTCTCCATTTGAACTTGTTAATTTTTTTAAAGTGTATATTCAATGGTTGTGACGTCAACTATACCACGTGGTTTTAGGCCGACCAATGCCCTTCCTGGTAGGAACCATACCTAAGGTCGAGAATTTGCCAAAATATTTCTCTAAATAGGAAATTTTCCTTGTAACTCCACGCCAATCCAAATAATTTTGATATATTCTAGATCAGCTAATTGAGTAGAATTGATCAGTTTAA
>JAQIWP010002468.1:0-10899 GCA_034695525.1 Euzetes globulus
ATTAGAAAGGGAATTTTAAAAATTTGAGGAAAGGGATTGGAAAGGGAGTGAAAATCGAGATTGACTAAAGGGAGCAGGAAGGGATTGAATTTTTTAACTTTTTGCAAGACTAGTTCATAACATAGGTTTCTATACTTTTGGTTTTTGGTTTCAAGACTTACTTAATTATAACGATTACTCCATTATAATAGTAGTAATTATAATGGTAGTTGACTGTATTGTGATTTGAAAGAAGAGATGTATACTTGAATAAGTTTAAAGAGTAAATGAGTTTAATGAAGAATTTCCCACAATAATCTAGGTAACATGCTAAAAAGCCGATAAAAATTAGTCTACCTTCTTTTAAATGGAATGCTTTACAAATGTACGGCGGTAAAATCCTGGTAATTTAGTACCCATGAAACTGCTTCCAATTTAAATAAAATAGTATCAAACTTTCATTCTATTTGCTTTTGAAATTCAAACTTAATAGGAGAGAAAGAGATTATTGAATCTGGTTGTCACGTGGCTGTAGGTTTGATGCTCAGTGTTCATCACTTTAGGCACTATTGACTTTTGGACGAACATTCTGAAAATCAACTAAAATTTAGAATTAGTCACGTTTTTTGCAAAATTCCTAAAAAATAAGTGTTTGGGTTTAGTACTAAAGCTGAGTAAAATGTAGTGCTCTTTTGGCTCTTAATCTAATGTATAGTTGTCTTTATATAACATGTTATCGATTTGGAGGATGTGATGCGTGAATCCATCCTTTTTTTGCATTCCATTCTCTATCTGTTCTCACATCTGAGCCATCCTTTGACTAATTTCCAGTACATTCTTCTGCGCTTTCATTCTATCCTTTTTTGCTTCTTTGACTTTATTTGTCAAAACAAATGAATTATTTGTATTTTAATTCGAGTGAATACCAATTTTCTTCCAAAGTCCTTTTGAATCGGTTTGATGTCTAGTATTTTAATAATAACCGAATCGTCCGAATTTTATGGATATCTTCAGTTAAATATTAAACACAATAGTGAGGGTCATAACAATTGAACGATTATGTTATCAACTAATGTGTTAATAATTAATATAATCTCAATATTGTTGAGTAAGTGTTTTCCTAATTCTTTCAAAATGTCTTTATTATATTCACAATTCATTGATTATAAGACAGAAAGCCTTGAAGACAATGACCAAAATGCTTTAAAATTTGCCATGTAGAATCTAGAAATTGCACATTAAGTATAGAATCAAAGATTACCTAATTCATACTAATCTTGATAAAGTTAGTAAATTAGATTGCTATTTAAATTCGAGTAAAATTAATAAAAAGACTAAATGTATTTGAAAATGACTTTAAAGTTTCAATTTATAATTAGAAATTTTTAAACCCAATTTTTGAATTTGATTTAATAAAGGATTAGAAATAATTAAATTCCAAACTTTAAGCTGTGCTTTACCACAGATATGCAGAAATAATTATTTTCAAAAACATTTTTAATATATTTTAAGTATATTGTATTCTTAGTTAGTTTACAGAATTCTGGGTTCAGAATCTGCAACCAATCAAATTATTTGCCTAGTGTAATCTATGATCCTAAAAATCCAAATTTGTTGACCTTTTTCAAATATGAATTGCACAGATATGCGCTGACAATTGATTTAAGAACTGATCTGTGGATCAATTATCATTTAATTGAATGCCAACTAATATTTTTTAATCTATTTATATTTCAAGAGGTGGACAAACCGTAATCCAAAGAGTATTTTGTCCAATTACCACATGTTTTATCATTTTTAAAAACAAATGAAAATCAACAAAATTTCAAATTGTGGCCCAAACCCACTAATTCCCATTTTATTCGAATTGTTACTATCAGTTCAACAAACATATCTATTGAAATGACTTGATATCAAAAAATCTGAAATAAATCCAGATTTTCATGTTTAAAATTAGCAAAAGGTCCAAAAAGTATAGTCGGAACAAATTTCGGGTACCCTAGAGTTACCAGCTTCAAATGAACTGAAGGCGCAATTAATGGACCAGAATATATGCTAACTAATAAACCCAATATAAAAGACTTCTTATATAACTTATACATTTTCAATAAATAATTTTGATACGATTCTGCACGGCATAAATTTGGAAATTATTTCTAATCCTTTATTAAATTTAAACTGGGCTCAACCAAGTCAAAATTGTTTTATTAATTCAGTAAAGTGCCAATGGAACATTTATTGAATTTCAATAACAAATTTTTTCAATTTGATTTCGATTAAAATAATTTAATAAAGTGCAGCATGATGGAAGTTTAAAATTTTCATTATTAACCTCAAGTTTTTAAGACATGAAAGCATTGTAATTGAATTTGTGTCAAAAGTAAACTAATGGTTAATTCTTGTGGTTAGTTTTTGTGGGACTGACCAGCTCAATGAGATGTTACCAGTGTCACTCAAACGACAACCGTCTTTGCCTTGAAAGTGGTTCGAAGGAATGTCCGCCAAATCAGGCGTATGACAGGTGTATGACTACTATTTATAGAGAACGTAAGCATTTTTTAATTACATTTAAATTACATTTTCATAGGAATTGAAACAAAATTGTTATTTTGTGGATATTTTAGCGAAAGACGGGCTCCATATCAAAAAAGAGTGTGCATTAGCGCCGTGCCATTTACGAGATTCTGATATCAGAGATCTTATTAGTTTCGATGAAACTTGCAAGAATAATAACGAGGACTGTATTCATTGCTGTAAAACCGACGGATGCAATACTGACGGCGTTTCAATCATTAGTGCTCACAATCTTCTCATGACATCAATGGTCTTAATCAGAATTATTTTCTCTTTAATTTCACTCAAATTTTAAATCTAAAAAAGTGTAAATAATATTCAAAACATAAATCATATTTACATTTGAAATAATTTTATACTTAAAACTATAAAAGTTCATATCAAATACAGAATCTTCTGTATAACCAAAACAAATTCACAAAAGGCTGTTTTGTTAACTTTAGTAGAAGAGTGACTAAACTGTGCCAAAAATACGTTCAAAACTAGTGAAAGGATCCAATGGGTGGCCATTAGTTGTCAATTAAATTAAGAAATGGATGGTTGTGCAGCCAACCAATGAGGACCACATCAAACTGAAAACTACAAAACTGTAAAAAACTGTAATATTACTGATTCGTGATTCAAATAATATGATAAAT
The DNA here is from genome assembly GCA_034695525.1 of Euzetes globulus. Taxonomy (NCBI): domain Eukaryota; kingdom Metazoa; phylum Arthropoda; class Arachnida; order Sarcoptiformes; family Euzetidae; genus Euzetes; species Euzetes globulus. Next base: position 3,192 of record JAQIWP010002468.1, read on the forward strand.
ATTTTATGCAAAACTTGATAAACATTTTTGTGTAAATTACACATTAGAATAAACTTTTTTGATTCTATCCTTTTTACATAAAATTTTCTTTCATTAAATTGTTGATAAAATTTAATCATTTGTTGTATTATTCATTAAATCCATTTATCCATAGGTCGCCATAGAGTGTAAATCCCTGATGTCAAGACTTAGCCAAAATACCACTCCTATTAATCCCTTTAATCCCTCAAGTTTGACACCTTGGCCACTTATGTCATTATCTAAACTTTTAATGAAATTCTTAAATTATTTATAACTAATAATTCGATTAATGTCTGATAAACATCAAAAATTTAAAATAAACAAAATTTAATCAGGTTAATTTCATGAAAAATTCAAGATGAAACAGCAAAGACTAATTGATAATTTGTCAATTAATAACAATAACTATTGATGATGAATGCAAAAGATAAAAATTCTTTAAATTACCTAATCAAATTTTATCTAATCTTATTTGAAATGTTATTTCCATATAAAAATGGATGGATTATAGGTTTTGAACCAAAAATTAATTTTGTATGGTAATTTGATTATTAAAAATGATTCCTAGCAAAACTTTAATTTATTTATTTTGGTTATCAATTATTTTAGAAAACAGTGTTAACTCAAATTGGCTGACTTAGATTGTTATGGCTAATTCTGAATTTGCAACTTTTAGAAAATGGGCTAAAAATAAGTTTATTTTAATAGTGATTAATGTAAATGTGTTTAACCGAAGCCTTTATTGTTGGGATCGAAATGTGCGCCAAAGTCTGAATAATAGTGAAATAAGTTGAAACTTACCTGTTCTGAAAGCAGGTGTACTACACAAGTCATTTGAGGGCTGGTCTGAAACAGGTGTGGCCCAACAGTTCATCTTTTGAATGAATGTTGTTATTCAAAAAATTCTTATTTACTTAATTTAATTGAATCTCAAAATTATGGCATAAATTTCAAACCAATAATGAAATTCGGGACTAATTTTGGTTTAATCGTCAAAATTTCAATTTTCACTCTTCTTTTTTGTGGCGAAGGTATACATTAAAAGTCAAATGAAATCTTATTTAATGAATGATTAGTTTCATGTCTGGAGTGTTATGTTTGCAAAAACCAAGAGAACAATAAAGACAAGTGCGTGGAAACGGTAAGAACCTGTGAACTGGCAGACGACAGATGTCTTTCGGAAATTCGGTGGGGAAGTGAGTACCCATTCCTACCAATAAGTCACTTCATCCCATTACTCACTTAAGGCACACCCTATTGGGCCCCCACTGGAGAGAAACAGTTCTATATATCGAAGCGATGCGCCTCTAAAGTAATGAACAGATATTGAGCCGAAATACAGTCGATTAATGTATTTATTGATAAATCAGAGAATATGTGACGAATCAATCCGTAATGTGAGTAAACGTTGTGACAGAATCTGGTATAACGACTGGGAGTGTGTGGAGTGCTGTAACGGTGACCGATGCAACTTCTTCATCACTGTAACCATTACTCACTGACTCCAGTTTTCCCTAAAATTAACTCTTTTTTTGTTCAACAGTTGGCATCGAATCACTTGAATCCGGGATTTTTTATTATATTTTCAACTCTTTTATTGTCACTATTTCTGATCCATTGACACAAAACTGAACAAAAGAATTTCGATACCGAATCCTAACTCTATTTTCATATTTATATTTTGTAAATACAAACAATTTTATAAAACACTGAATCTCTACAAATATTTTGATAATAAAAGTGATGCCAAACAAAGACTATTTGTGAGATAAGGACAAAATGTCACTCAAATTAGTCAAATGTCTTATTGTTGGTCTGTTGTGAGCGCAGTGCCACGGATTCTGAAGTTTACTCATTTGAGAGACAATTTTTTTCATTTGAGAGTTGAATAGTGATGTGCCGATCATTACACTGGAACGACAGGCGCGGGAAGCGATCACTCTTTTAAATGTTTCCAATTTATAATCTTTCAATAACTCAATCGGGGTATCAATTATTTTGCCGACAATCTCTTCGATGTCCTCTTTGCCGGCCGTCCACTCCTTACTGATGGGTATACTCGATAGATTGATACGACGTCCCGGCACTGCATTCTCGTTCACTACAATACCGAAGCCGAGCTTTTTGAAGGCTTTTAAGTGATCGATGACTACCATCTCATTGGCTGCACTCAACTCCAAAGACATGGGAAGCACTAGATTTTGAGCTTCGATATCAGTGGTCGACAAAAGTCTCTCGTAATTGAAACGCTCATCTGAGGCGTGCTGGTCAACAATGAAGAGGTCAGATCCCAGTTTGGTTATAACAAAACCTTTATTGAATTGGCCGATAATTTTCATCGTTTCGAAACTTTTCTTATTCAGTTCATGAATTAGTTCCTGTTCTGCCCTATCGTTTTGTGAGGCACTTATTTTTGCACTGAATTTGGACTCAATTATTGATTCTTTGGCTTCAATTGAATTTAAAAATAATTGTTTGATTTGATCGCAATTTATTCCGACGATTATGTCATCGGTTTCACTATTTTCTGTGTCATTTGATTCAGTATTTAGTGTGACATTGGTTTCAGTTTCAGTTGGAATATCAAGTGCCAAACTCTTTGGGTTAATATTTTGATCTTTTTCTTCATCCGAATCGTAAACAATAGTGATTTCAGTCAAAGATTTCTTTGTGTTGGCGTCAGTCCTATCATTACTCGTCTTTTCTTGAATTTGGTTGACTCTAAATAAAGACTTTTCTGTGGAATCAAAGGGAACGTCTCTAACAGTGATTGGAATATCTTCAGGAATTGGTTTAAAACTGAAGTTTGTTTGTCCAACAATTGTGCTCTCATTTCGATTCCCTTTGTCGTTCTCTTTCATCTTGTTTTCTATTTGTGGTCTTTTTATGATTTTCTTATTCATTAAGTCCAGAACTGAAGAAAAAGATTTTGGATTTGAACTCTGTTTGACTGAATGTTCAAAATCTGTCTCTTTAGGTATTGGAGGCGTCATTACAAGTGAATCACGACTTGTGGTGTCTTTGAAGGGAGAATCACAGGGAGAGTGACACCGAGACATCTTAAGAGGGGAAGTTGTCAGAGCAGCCACTTCTTCGTCGACATCTTTTCGTTTGTTTTGTGAAAATTGTAGTCCTTTTTGCGTATAAGTGGTCATAGAACTCAATGAACAACTGGTTTCTTTGTTAAAGAGTTTGTGCAGGGTTTCTTTGATTATTCCAAATATTCTGTCCTCATATGTGATAAGAATCTGTCTTTTGTCGGGGGAGAGATTGAAGTCAACACAATTCTTGTCGATATTGATTTTAATTAAGACAAACGGATATTGATTTCTGTTGAAAGTTCGGTAAATCTCATTGATGAATTTAGAAATGCTTTTCATATCACAGGGCCTTTCGTTGACATAAAAGAACTGCCTATCGGTGGCGCTCCGACCGCAACCAGAATCACATTTAGATATTAAGCCCGAGATTTCGATATATGGCTCTGAATTCGATTCTTCGAGAGATTCAGAATTTTGTTTAAATTCAGTCAAACAATTGACTTGTTTTGTGTCAAACACAGCACTGATATTGTTTTTAATGGAAAAGCCGGGACTCAAAAGGACGACCTCTTTATTCTTATTTGACATTTGATTGGTGAGAGATATGCGAAGACCAACAGAACCGATACAATAGCTATAAACCAAACGAAGCATTTTGTCGTATTCTCGCTTAATATTCGCCAAAAACTCTTTCTTACGGACAGGAATGTTATGAAACAAGTTTTGAACGGAAACAGTGGTTCCCACAGATCTGGCCATCGGTTCAGAAGTAATGTTTGCGTCCGAATCGAATTTCAAATGAGTTCCGATCGCATCATTCAAATGTCGCGTTTGAACCGAAACTTTCGACAAAACACATAAAGAGTTGAGGGCTTCGCCACGAAATCCAAACGAAGTGATTGAAGACAAGTGCTCGAAATCGTCCAACTTTGAGGTACAGTTCCTTTTGGCCAAAACATTGAAGTCTTGTTTAGCGATACCGAACCCATTGTCTGTCACTTCAATTAATTCTTTGCCCATGTCTTTGAGCCTAATTGTAATGACTGTGGACTTGGCATCGATGGCGTTCTCCAGCAGTTCTTTCACTACATTTGACAGACTTGTGATCACTTGACCCGAACAAAGACGTTTGGCTGTCCTACAATCCATTCTACAGATTCGGCCATCATTTGGTGGATCAGATGATTGGCTCATTTTTGAATGTTTGATAACTCAGTTGTTGATAACCATTTAAGACCAATCCGAGCGACAACTTGACTGACAATTTGGTAGAATAAACATTAAATGTTTGCAAACATTTTTGCGCTCTTTTCACAGAAAAACTGGTAAATTCAGATCAATATTTTGGTAGTAAACCACATGATCTGCGCAATGGACTCTATTTTATATTCATTGTAAATTATTGAATTACACTGCGCAATTTACTTACGTACAAAACATTTGCTTCAATCAAATTGAAAAATAAAAAATGAACTGTTCATACACTGCGTTACAATCTTTTAAAATATCCGATTTATGATAGAAATTTTGAATGCACAAATATGTTAACTTTTTTTAGCAAGCTCAATAAGAAGTTTACCTGCTTTCAATAAAATCTCGGTGGCAAATTGTCTTAGATTTAAGGGTAAAAATTTCAGTGAAATTTTGAAATTAGGTGAAAGCTTCGAAATTTTTGTGAAACTAAACTTTCAGAAAAGGTGAAATTTTCAATTATTTATTCAAATTGTTAACATTAAAATTATATAATTACAGCAAACCATGGTTAGCTTGAAGTTGGATAGCTTGAACTAATCGTTTGCTTGAACTAACTTTTAAAACCAAAACCCAAATCCTATGGACGTAATGGTAAAACTAATGGATAGCTTGAACAACGCTTTGCTTTAACTAATTGTTAGCTTTAACCAATTTCTGAAACCAAATGAAACAAAAATAATATTCAATAGCTTTAACTCAAATATTACTCAAACTGTAAAACAAGCGCTCAGTTAAAACAGTTTTAAAAACAAACAAAGTTTTAATCAAAATTGAGTGTTTTGGTCATAATGTGAAACAAAAGTCCTATAAAACACATGGTATTGCAACAATTTTTGGGTCAAATCGGAAATAATAATTTTTAGGAAAATATGATTGAAATCCACCGAAAATTACCCTAAAGTCCCGTAGATAGCCCGCGGGTTATCTAAGAAATTTGGAGGATTTTCAGGAAAATTATGGTCTGCGGGCTATCTATAGGGTGCGGGTTATACAGTATAATAAAAACTTTAAATATTTTATTTTGAAAGAATTTTAATTTTCGATAATAATACAAATTTTAATGAAGATAAAAGGCAAATTTAGTAAAATAGAACACTTGTGTATTGATTTCACTGAGTGATCTACACATTAATAATGTCTATATATTGTAAATACATTATGTTATTAAAACATTTACCTATGCGGGCTATACATTAGGTGTGGGCTATCTATTGGTATTAAATAGTTTATAAAATAAATATATTTTTAAAGCTGCGGGCTATCTATGGGACTTTAGGGTAACTGAAAATACTTTTAGTTTTAAAATAAACAAAAATTACTGATTTTTTAAATAATTTATATCACAATTGTAAGAAACATTTGGCTTGTCATTAATAAACAATTTTTGCTTTAATATCAATACCTTTAACCAATCAATACCATTAACCAATTTCTGAAAACCCAACTTGTTAAAGGTAACCATGGTCTGCTGTACTAGATTTTTCTTCCAACATTTTATTTAGATTTAAAAACTGTAAAATAGACCTTCAAAATGTTTTTGTATTGTTGTTTTTGGGAATTGAATTGATAAATGAAAATAAACAAGAATATTGTTTTAAAGTATTCAAATCTGAATAACACGGTCAAATAAAAAATCATTAAAGAGAGTTTGAATTTTTGAGTTCGACCAATTAATCGGATTAAAATTATTTGTCAATTTAAAATTAACTTAAGGGATTTAAATCCGGATTAAAATAAAATTTTTTCATAAATAAATAATGTTCGTTTAGCTCAGGTTATTAGGGCCCTCTTAGGACTAGCTTTAGTTTAAAACACTTCTGGCATTGGATGTCCGATAATCTGTCGAATTCTGATCTCACGCACAAAGTTTGATTGTCTATCGGGTTTGAATTTAAGCATTTTTCCGACACAATAAATGGGTTTTACTGTATTTCACAAAATTTTATTTCAATAATGTTTTGTAGGCGCGAGCCTTCGGTAAAACTTTGCTGCGATCTGATTGGTTTGTGACAAAATCACAAATTGTTGGGCTCTCGTCCTTAATGAGATATTGGAGTGTGTTTCGGCCATTGAGTTAAGTCTTGACCTCCTGATGTTTGCGGTCCTCTCCCACCGATTTATTTTTGAAAACATGGTCATTTAGCATATCAATTAAAAGGGTTAATTGAGTATTTTGCAATGATGAAAACAGCTTTCGAAAATATTTTAATGTTAAAACGTTATGAGAATTTCAAAATTTTTAATTTAGTAATTTTTTTGCACTCTACTTTATTTTGAAGTCTAGACATGGAATGGCTTTAAAGTTTAAACTCATTCTATTTAAAAAATCAAAACTACCTAATTTGAGATAACACATCTCTTAATGGTTAAATTTGCATTTGGGTGACATTTATTTGACATAAATAAAGTAAAAAAAATTGAATGTGACAGACAAAGAAATGACCTTCAGTTAATTTCAAGGCAATGGTTATCAAAAGAAGTTATTGAATCACTTAAACATTTGAAAATAAAATTTTATCTGTCTAAACTAAACTTGAATAAAACAATTTTTTGGTACTTAAAAAATTTTCCAAAATACATTAATAATTTTAAACATTTCCATTACATTTTCTCTATATTAACGAATTATGTAGTGTACAGGGGTGTGCAGGGTCTCCGACCCTAGGGGGATAAGCTAGGGATAATGAATATTTTCAGTTTACGGGGGTGGAACGAAATACAGCCCGCTATTGACCATCTCTGATTAATATTCACCTTACATTCGCTTTAAATGAATTCAAAAAATAAAGTGATAAATACTTTGATGTCTAGACTTTGGGTGTATTTAAAGTTTAAACTCATTCTATAAAAAAAATTCAAAACTACCTAGTTTGAGATAACACAGCTATTTATGGTTAAAAATTTTTTAGCTTTGGCTTAAAATTCTAATAAAGCACTTTTAACATAAGTCAATACACAGTGTCAATTGTTGACCATGAACCTTATCGAAGTCTTTTAAATAAAGTTGTTATTCAATTTTTTTTATTAAATACATGCTTTAAAAGTTTAATTTTCAAAAATAGTATATAAAAAGTAATTATATTAGCATAAGCCATTTTAAAAAAATTAAATATATGCTAAATTATAATTTTTTGTATTTTAGAAATAGTATAAAAGGGTTGGCAAAAGCCGACAAATCAAGTATTCCTTTAAAATTCATTAAAATAGCTTTATTTTGAGTTATTTTTATAGAAATTTGATTATTTTGAATATATTTCAATTGACATTTCAATCATTATTGAGAAGATGTCAGACAATGATATAGTGATCAGTGGTATGAGCGGTCGGTTCCCGGAGTCCAGAAATGTAGAAGAGTTCGCCAAAAATCTGTATGCAGGGGTTGATATGGTGAC
>JAQIWP010002469.1:0-10899 GCA_034695525.1 Euzetes globulus
AGAGAGAGAGAGAGAGAGAGAGAGAGAGAGAGAGAGAACTAATGCTATGCAAAGCTTTTGTGCCTTTAATATGCATTTTCCATCTCATGCAAAGAAATAACAAGCAATAGAATCGAAGTCCAGGGCTATGGCCATAGTCCATATCTATGGAAGTGCCATATACTTGCACTAACAATTTATGCTGTGTTGTTGTCATGTGGATACCACTGAAGACATGTTTTGAATGTGAGACAAGAATGCATACAAATTACTTATATTGCATAGAAAATAAGAAGAAAATTTTTTCCGAAGCCCAACAACAATATGTGGAGAAAGTGTTTTGCATTTTTGGTTCATTGCATACCAATAGTTTACATACGAATTGTTTTCCTCTCCTTTGGCTTTGCCTCCAATAGTCTTAGATATAACTGTTATTATACTTGACTACCAATACATGCAATATATGGATATTTGTTATTAAACTTACCGAATATGATATATCACCGAAAAAATAAATGTATTCTTCTATACAAATAAGCATTTGTTATGCATATAAATGTTCGGCTTTCCCTCAATCGTCTTTCAAATTCATGAATTCATTATTTCAATCATATTTAAAGCTTTGTTAACTTTTCTCAAAATATATCCTGGTATATTTTCTTATATTTTCCATTGTTTTATTTTTTTTAATGCTAACCTGATTTGAATACAAAAATTAATCAAATGAAAGGATCTATCAGAAAATAATGTAACCATAAATGATATGGAATTAGATTATTATATTTCTGCTGTCTTTTGCAATGCATTCTCAAATAAGAATAGCATACGAGACAAAAATCTCTTTGAGGTCTCTCTCAGATTGTCTTCAAGTAATATATTATATGATATATGAATGTATTGGAGCCGCAAAAGTTGTTATTCATTCATACATACGAATCATTGCTAAATGGCTTCCTTTTGTAAATCACTTCCATTTCTTCATTCACTGTTGAATTGAAAGAAAACTGTCCCCGAATGTCGACCAATGACTTTCCAGAGAGGATAGCAATTGATGCAAAGTGCACATTCAAATCACGGATTTCGATCAATAGATTGTTCTAGAACATTTAGGTTTTATATATTTCTATTGTCTTAAACTAAATTGTTCATTTTTATTGTCTAAGTTAAAATTAATGATAATCTAATCATGATTCATGAATTATTAACATTTTATATGATATAAACATATAATCATTTTTTACTAATTTCTACTTGTTTTCCAAAATTTGTTTACCAAGTTTATCAGATTCGAAGGAAGAAATTTCTTTGCTTAGTTTGAGTTGAATAATATTGAATAAGCTTGTATGATTTACAAATTGAAACTAGTTTTCTATCATTTTGTTAGCATTAATATGACTTTTGACGTACAGAATCTTATATAAAAAGATTTTCATTTCTAAACAGAATATTCTTTTATTTAGTTTTTGATTAAACTTTTTTTCTTAATCTTTATTCGAAATATTGATATTAAAAGTATCTATGAAACTATTTGGTCAGTATTAGGGAAATGGAATTTTTGGACAAATGTTGAAAGAATTTTGTATTTTTGTAGGAATATTTGTGATTTATTGAAAAAGCAATGCCAAGCAATACTATGCATATAATAATGGATTCAATTTTCTGGATCTATAAAATATTTGATATTTGCCTGAATATATGAAATGTATTTTCTTATTATAATAGTTGGATATCTAGGGATCCAATCTATGCATAGCATTTCCAATAATATTCAAAAACTTTTGATATTGAAGACTGATTTTTATCAATTCAATGATTTTTTCATTTTCTTATTCATAGCATTCCATTGAATGTGCGTTTCTTTCAACAAAATAAATCTTTTATTTGCGATATGTATGTAATTCGTCTATATTTGGATTTTTCACTGACATGTTCGTCGAATCATATAAAATAATAGCCGGGTATTTGAATTTATTTCAGGGATAAATTGATACGAAATATTCAATTCCCTTATTCTTGGATTTATCTGTTAGTTCGCATCCAAAAATGTTCGTATGCTCTGAATCTGTAGTCTGAAGAGCACCTGTAATATACGCACTGCCTTTGATAGCAAATCGCGTGCTATGTAAGTGAGTATCCTTTACGGCTAACTTAACAATTACGCTGAGCTGAGAGTATCCAATCTGTTATATGCCCCGCACATACTTATTGCTCAGCTCTGACTATGCTTTGAGTCAGTATTTTTTTGGATCTCCTCTGGATCTGATATTCCCCTCTTATTCTATTTCAGAGCTCTATTATTTGCATAAGGCATTAGGCACTACTGGCTATTGCAGTGATGATGTGCGCTCAGTATTAGAATTTCCAGTGAATACGAGCTCAACCTTATATTGGAAGCAGAGTTCAGAGGATGGATGTGCCAGAGATTGTTCGGAGGAGATTTTGAAAGTGGCGGCAAAGAGAGGAAATATATAATAATTTAGAGAATGTGGTGGCGAACAGGTCATCAACCCTCCAGTTTGAATATTTTATATTTGAGATGTGCTTGACTCAAATATCTTCTTATTTGTCAAATAAGTTCTCAAATTATCGGCTCATCAAAGATTGTGATATGAGTTCCATATTTGAAGTCAAATATTAGATTAAATAGAAAGCGAATATTTTTGTTAAACATTTTGGTTGGCTTTGCATATATTCCGAGCGAATCGATAACATGTTTTCAATTTTGCATTTTTTACTGCCCTTAAAATTGCCAACAATTGCAGCCAAAAAATTGTCTGTTCAGTCGTTTCAACTCAATTCGATTGTTCTCTCTCTCTCACTCGCTCTCCGGTTCCCACTGACTAACACATAGCACAGCCAGAGTGAGCCAGAGCTAAGTCAGCTTTTATTCAGTGGATCACGTCGTCAGGCAATCCCTCCTACAGTTATTACAGACGAAAACCGAACACTATTATTATGTGCTGAATAGTCCATCTCTGATATCAGAGCCAAGGGCATCATTAAGGCAAATACGAAAGCAAATTTTTTACTGGATCAATCTTTTAAAATTTTTCAACAGATTTACTTATCTCATCTATTATATTTTTTTGACAAATTTAAATTGATTATTTCTCCTGAAAATCACTCTTTCTTTATTTTGAATATAATTGAATCCCCGGGCAGTTGTTCTTCCTATTGAGCGTGGTGACCCCCATGGACAAAATGTGAGCATGGAAGTGGGCACAAAGTGGCACTAAAATCTTGTGTCTATTTGTCTAACCTTATAAACAAATGACGTCATTCCCACAGTTGAGACACATTTATGCAAAAAATAGGGTATATTATCGATGATAATAGCCATCAATAAGTGCTATTTCTCTTATGTCTGAGCTCTGAATGACTAAACAGACAAAAAAAAATCGGATCAGTATATCTGTGATTGTCATCCGACTATTTGTCTTCGCATATAATTCAATAGAAGACATAAAAGACGATTCGATTATAATATAAGTTATTTCTTGGTATCAATCAGTTATCAAAAATGCATTGAATTCCAAATGCGATTCAAAGAAATCTTTTCTTTTTTTGTATTAGACTTTAGACGAAGAAAAATTGGATAAAATAATAAAATTTATGGAAAAGAAGTGTTACATTACTTGTCAGACAAGTGTTGAAAAATCAATGGCCATTCCTCGAGTGAAAGGCATCAGAATATCATAGATCACATCAAATGGCTTTTTGAAGAATTCATTTTTCCTATTCTTTGAATGCATTTAATTTAATCTCAAAGAAATTCTGTTAGAATTTGTCAGACATTGAAATATCTATCAGATATGAATCTGTTTGTAAATTGAAGTCCAGTTTTCACTCTTCTCCTCTCCTTTGGCGCTATTTTTCTTCTCTTTCTATTCTATTCGTTGCCTTTAAATGATTAGACATTCTATGGATTAAAGTATTTTCGTTTATATTTATTTTATTCGTTTTTCCATCTCTTTTTGCTTTCTATTACAATGTATTGCATAAGTGTTGGACTTTGTATTCAGTTTTTCCTTTTTCACTGCTCTTTCAGTTCAGATGCAGATAAGTCTTTGAGTGAGAGCTGAGAGAGGACTAAACAATGGCTCATTGCAAATGTAGAGATAAAGCTTGCACAAATACACTGCCCTTACAGTTCATCTTACACTCCATTCGTTATTTTTTCCCATTTTCTTATTCCAAGTAAAAAGAATCTGAATTTTTCAACTTGTTTTTTATTGTAAACATTCATTAAAATAAGAAACATTTCAAATTATCAGTGTCAAATTTTAGAACGGGAAAAGATTCTTACATTTTTATTACTGAAAATAAATATGTTATGATTAATAGGAAAAAATGGGTTTTGATTCGCCGCTATTAAAACCATTCATAAACTGCCAGAACTGTTGTACTCAATGGGAAACTAATGCAAAATATATTGAATGTCTACCAAATTATAATATGGAAAGGAGTTATAAAATATCGATTTTTAACCCCAACACTCATTTTTCAGCCAATGAGAAGGGGGTTGGGCTGTCGTGTCTATTATACAAGTTTTTATTAGACAACTCTTTTACTAATCAATACAAAGAACTATATTTATTTAAATTTGCGAATAGAAATCCAGAACTAGAATGAAGTTTAGGAAAAAATCTCAATTAAAAGTCTAATGCATTGCTATTATTCTTCACTTAATGCTAATGGAGTTAAGCGTTGAGTCATTAGAATAAATAGAAAACAGAATAAGAGAAACACAAAACACATTATAAGAGTTGGAATCAAGAGAAGAGACAAACGAAATGCTAATGTAATGATTGCCTTCAATTAGAGTGACCAGGTCTAAATGATTAAGCAAAATTCTCCTTGATCAAGAGTTGGTTCCTGGGTACTTTTTCTAAGTTTACATTAAGTTTTAAGAATAATTTTCTGAAAATTGAAGCTTTTGTTGAGTTAAGCTTGGAAAGTTATTGGTTATTATATGAAACTCTTTTATTTGTTTTTGATCTCCTTGATCTTGACATTTTGAGGTGATCACACTACTTTCAATACTGTTAGAGACCAACAAACGCATCAGTAAAGCCAAGGACCTACTTTTGTCTGGCATTTCATGAATATATTCTGTTAATTGAGACGACGATCAAGACTTTAATTATTTCATTTTCAATGAGTACAGGAAATAATCAATTTTAAACCTTGATTATTTTTACTTTGCTGATACCTTTACTATTTCTTTATCGTGAATTTATCCAAATGTTTGTTATGAGGAAAAACTATATTCAATATGACTAATAATTTATGGTGGGTGCGATTTAGTATCCAATTCGTAAAATAATCCCTTTTCCCAGAAATCAGTTGAAATGTTTTTTTAAGGCTTTGAGCAAAAGAGTAAATTTTCCACAATTTATTGAAATGGGTTTTGAATATATATTCTTAGGTTTTTATTATATATTCAGAGGGTATTGAGTGTCGAGTGATATATTGAGGACATTTTAAGAGAGTGAGAGAATCCCCTAATTTGAGTGGCGCTGCCATTCTCTACCATGTCATCAGTGATGAGATGCCATTAATCTCAGTGTCCAAAAGAGCGCTCAGACGCTTTATGCAGAGCTGCTAACTTTGCATTTTCTCTCTTATCCCCTCACACTTACTCTACTAGTCCGAGGGGTCACCAAGAATTGAGTTGGGATCTGAACAGCCACTTTGCTTCGATTAAATCAAGTTAGATATTCAACTAAAGCTGTTTTTATTCTTATTCAGTTTAGATTGTATTTACTTGGTAATAAATTACATGATAAATTACTTTTAAAACACTGCATTGTCTATTGGGGTGACCCCCAGTAATGAGAAAATTGAGGCCAAATTCAGGCATAAAGTTGTCCACTCGGGAGACAGAAGAGAAGATTTTATATATGTTTATATATATGACTATATATTTATAAATATTTTTGTTGCAAATCCTTGATTTGAAATAAAGTAGTCGTCATATCATCGCCCGAAACGAGAAATATATGAGTGAAATATGGATTTTTCATGGATTTCTGTGAATTTTTAAAAGCTCTTATGATCTCCTACTTGAATAACATATCAATTTCATATAACTATTATTCTGAGTCCAACTTTACATTTCTCTCACTTCTAGTATTGAGTGACCATTTCTTTTGCAAATCTTCTTTTTATGCGCTGAAGACTATTCTCTAATATGAAAAATATTCCTTAAAATTGCGATAAAACTTATTTCCAGAACTAAATTGAAATAAAAATAAAATGTGAGGAAAATTTAATTTTCGAATTTAATATACTTTATATTCGGAGTAAATCTTTTTCTCTCAGATAAGCGAAGAGTAAAGAGAAGTCCATTTTTTGTTTACCATAATATTGGACTCAAAATTTTGTAACTAAATATTGAAGTTTTTTATCTAAAAATTTGATCAAAATTCAACTCAAATAAAAAATCAGAAGATTTTCAAATCAAAAGTTAACTCAAATAATAATTATTTTCGGCATCCGATCAAAGTTATGGTGGTTTTTGTCTTTTGGGGTCATCTAATTGAGACTTAAGGGTGTTTTGCAGGTCTGATTGGGGACAAGAGGGTAGTGTAGAGTTCTTGCGTTGCCAATATGGCATGTGTCTGAGGAGAGAGCACATACATCATAATCCGTCATAATCAGCTTCTCTTCCCTCTAAATTTACTCGTTATATAATATACAGACATTGAACGCAAAGCCAGAGACAGACAATCGCATAGACAGACAATTGTATTGACGAGAGTGTGAGCCTAGTCTCCAAAAGGCACTCACATATCGTTCGCTAATTCCTGATCGCTATTCCCTCAAAATTTTTTGGATGAAACTACTGTTTCATCAGTAGTTGGGAAGTGTAAGTGAAGTAGTGGTCCAGTGATGCGCGAAAAAAAACTTTATTCACACAAATTTTTTAGTACCGGTGCTCTTACCCTCTGAATCTCTCACCGCAGACATTCGAGTCGTGCGACACATTTTACATTCAAATTTCACATTTTCCACACACTTTTCCATTTCAATTTCAATATCCATACATTTTCATATTGGGATGACCATGATGCTTCCAACATTAGCACATTCTTACGTTAACACATTTGTCTTCACTAATCCATTAAGTTGTTTATATAAATCTTATTGTGAAATGGACAGGCTTAGTTTTGGTCACATACATGCTTTAGTTGTTATTTTTGGCAAATCCTTTTTTTCTGAGAATCTTGGTCATTGCAAAGTCTCTGAGTTATTCACTTTTATCCATAATTCGTGGAAAAGGTGGCAATACTTTTGTTGAATGCATTTGATATTCAATTTGAGAGCTGCGAAAATCTTTTTCAATATTTAAACCAATTTACTTTTCAGAATAAGTAAAAAAATAGCCGAAATTTTTTATTGATTTTCGGACCAGTAAATTGACCAGAATGCTTTTCGGAGAATAAATTTACATAATATTCAAAAATTGAAACTTTATGTCAAAAAGTTTGATTGAAAAATATGGCAGAAATATATCGCGAATCCATAAAAACTATAAATCACTTAACCGACAGAAATCATTGAAAACATGTTTTTCAATAAAATGAAAGTTTGAAAAATTTTGATAAAACTATTGAACACTTTTTGAAAAGTATCAGACATAAGGACGAGACGAAGATCGGCATAAAAAACGTCGTAAAACATGCAAAGTGTTTAACCAGTGCTCGCATATCAATAGAACCGAGTATTCAAGTGTTCGGTGTCTGCTATCGGATGTGATTTATTGAAATTGAGAAATAATCAAAAATCAATTTCACAGCCATAGCCCTGATTTCCATGAAAGCACTGGTATAAAGACGGACAGACAGGCAATAGATTTTTTCCGAACAATTTTTGCTATCTTCTGGCTCTCGGCCTCACTTATGTATGAAAAGCGATTCCTAATTCAGGGGTCACCCTCTTTCGTCCAAACTTTTCGATTTAGAACAAATTCTAGCAAATTCAACAATCCCATGATAAAGGTCCCTTGGTGACTTTTTCTAATAACTTGTAAAAACTTGATGGCTGTTTTAGGCTTAGCATGATAAGTTTATGGTTTGAATTAAGTATAACAAACTTAAAATTATTGCCGGTTTGGATGTCCCTCCACTCAAAATATATGCCCGAACACAAAGATTGATAGAACATTGACGCGAACCAAAAGTCTTTTTTCTTGAGTACGGGAGCACAAGTAGTTGCCTGGCCTATGGAAAGGTTCAATAGGCAGATTAGGTCATACATTATCGCACACAATCCATCTTCAAAATAACATTATCTTATCCGTCGTTCGTGTGCTCTCGGAGTGACTATTTTGTATGCAACGCTTTTCTTTATGCCTGAGCTCGCTATCTGTGCGCTCTTGCCTTCACTTTTAATGTCTTGCATATTGTATTGTGTAAGCGCTGTTGTATTGCACTTAAACTCTCATATTTCTCGACACTTGCTATTATCATATCGTATATATTCACAATTTTTTTACTTTCGTCTCAACTCTAATATCGTTTTTATTGGGAAAAAATCTGTTTTATTTATTCTCTTTAATATAAATCATGTTTTTTGTAGAACTATTGTTTACCTCTAATACTATGAAAAATTGAATGAAAACTTTAACCTAATCTTCAAAAGCCATTTGTTTTTTCAATTGTTATTCATTGAAACTCTTTTTTAAGTACAAATCTCAGGTAATTTTACTTTCACTCAAATCAAATTCAATGACAATTCAATGATTATTTATAATTTTTTTTAACCGAAATATTTAAATCGGATGATAATCAGGAAAGTTTTGTCACTCTTTTGGAATTTTTAAACATTTGTTTGCATTTGAGAACACTTTGTATACATTTATTTTGATTATTTAGATTTGAATTCTTATCAGAGTTTGTTTTTTATGTTTACATTTGCTTCTAATGTATGATAACATAAAAATACATTTAAATATACAACGTTTCGGACATTGAATTTAATGGAATACTTTGGGAAGAAATCTCTTATCTTTATTTGAATGTTTGTTTGCATTTTTCTTCCATTACGATCGGAGCGATCGGAACGGTAGAGACAGAGTCAGTAGTGTCTCAATCGGTCATTTCCTATGCCGAGTGCATAGGCAAACATGTTTTCTTAACCATTGAATAATTTCCATGTTTGATTCATCTGGGAGCATAGTTATTCTGCATAGATGTGCTCTGGCTCTGTAGTATAATATACCATACTTACTGTATGCAGATTGTCCTTCTGTCTAATCCTCTTTTATGACATCAAAACTGTGTGTTTGTCAGAACATTCGTTGAATATGTTTGTTATGTCACTCCTCTGACTACACAATAAACTGAGAGAATTTGGTTCTCAAAAAAATGTTTACAATCGATGGGATGACAGAGAAAAGTGTCGGTCGAATACTGATTTATACAACAAAAATACATATTTTTCAATATATAGACTCAAAGGTTTATACCACGAGTAGAATATTCTGTATATTCTATGAGAATATGAAAACATAAAATATATAATAAAATATCAAAAGTCAGTGAAAAAAATCATTTTTTGATAAGAAAAATGTTATTCGAGGAAAAAAGTTGAATAAACAATGTTTGTCACAAATGTTTATTAAAATATTTTGATTTTTACATTTCTCGCTGAGAATTTTCAATCGAAATTCTGTCAAAATTTCTGTCCATTTCTTTATCATTATTTTCTTTCTTATTTCAGTTTTATATATATTTGCTCTAAAAATATGAAAATATATTTACTCATATGAATGAAGAGAAGACGACAATTCCCTTCGATCTGACACAAGGCTTAGGGACTGTACTTTGCTTTAAACATAATTCCGAGACATTCAAAAATAATCAATGATTTATGTCTGGATTTGCATCCATTGCTTCCATTCAAAATAGCTTTTGATATTCAATAGATTTGTCATAAAAATCAATTTTGTCGTCATATTTCCCAAATATAATTGATTTTCAGACCAAATTTATTCAAGAAATTCAAATTATAGTCAATAAATAACTTAAGTCTCTCATCTGACAGTAGTTGTCAGCCTAATAAAGGCCATTCCTCCTTCTCAAATTTGTTCAGGTCATTTTATAGCCTAGTTTAATAGTTATTCGAACTGTAATATTAAGTTTAATAAAAGATTTATTTGTTTAATTAAATGAATGTCAGTTTGAAAACAGGGTTAGCCAAAGGTATTTCATTTCCGGTCGCCATTTTCTCCACCATTTTCCCAGCCATTTTATTCTTAACATATTTGCCAAAAATCTACCATTAGAGTCGAATGTTTAACCCTGGTTGAAAATATTCAATTTGAAAAAATGTTTTACCTGTTTTATTGTGAATTTTGGTGACAATTATCGTTGAGTTAGTTTTGACTAAAATTAAGTAATTTTTATTAAATTTTTTAATTAAATTAATTTGTTTGAATGATCCTTTCAGACCCAGGAATGAACGGTGACTTGTCTGACACTCAGGACAGCAGGTCGAGCAACGATTCCGGCGACTTGGGTCCCGACGATGACAATAGTCTGGATTCGGATAAAGCACTGAATTTGGTATTTATTTGATTTCTTTTGGCCAAAAACATGTCTTATTTCTATAAAAATGATTTGAAGGCTATGGACGAGGAGCCGATTGACGCGACGGTAGGCATTGCTCACAACAATCCTCTCAATAATAATATAAATCGTTTGGAAAAGACACCGAACGGAAGCCCTCTCTCGAAATTAACCCCAAATCGCAGTTCAAACAAATTTGGTTCAAACGATAGAAACGGTGGAAACCCTCTGTCGGGCCAACAGATCAATTCCCAACTATCCCCAAACAGTTTGGCCACAGCAGCCGCCGCATTGGCCACTGCGGCCGCCACTAATGGCATGTCTGTCAATCAGTTATTGTCTCAGG
>JAQIWP010002470.1:0-10892 GCA_034695525.1 Euzetes globulus
AGGCTGGGCGAAAGCCTTAGGTAGAGAACAAACGCCCCCGGCAAGCCTTTCGTTATATATAACGTCATACTATGATTTCAATTCATTTGCTTATATTGTGTGCAAAATGCAGTCAATTGTTTTGTTACAGTTTTATAATAGAGAAATAAGTTTTTAAATTGATTTAAATTTAATTATAAAACTTTCAATTAATGTATTCAAACAAATGTTTTATAGTTTTGCATTCGACTTTATTTTACTAATCTTTTAAAAATCTTATATTTTTATATTTTTTCTCTCAAATTATCGTAAAATGGTATTTTCAAATTAAGTTCAATTACTAAGGTTAGTTTTGTTAATAACCAGTACAGTTTTAATTCATCTAATTTTTTTGATAATATTTTTGCCAAGATTATGCTTAAATATTAAATAAGAATTATTTGTTCTTGACAAGACACATATGGTCTAGTACGTTCAATGTAGATTACGATCCATTCACTTTGTCATTTAAGATCGATTTATTAAAGTTCTAATGGTTAAAATAAATTTGCAAAACTTGTTTTTATTTTAAAGCTTAAAATATAGAAGTTAAGTAAAATTTTTGATGTTAGGCCAATTTATTTCTAATCAATTATTTGCTTATTTCAAATTAACAAATAAAAATATATTACAATCCTGATAGGATAAATAATTTGTCAAAAATAAAATAAAAACTAGTCATCTAAAACAAAATCATGGACATTGGAATAAATATAAGTTTGTTTAATTTCAAATTTATTCTGGATCAAAAATTTATTGTTTATAAGACGACACCTTTGCTCATAACTCACCCATTGTTAATTGCACCCAAAAGTACTAGATTCAAATCAATAATTAATAAATAAATTCTGATTAATTCCAGCATGCTAAATCAAATGCTAATGGTCATAATTCTTACTTTTCGATTGTTTTTACATTTATTTAAACTGTAATTTTAAATATTTCTTTAATTGAATTTTACAGAAGTTTTAATTCAAATAATATTGGCAAGATGTGTTCGTAAAGCTTTTGATTTAAAGTCTTTGTTTCACCATCAATGTTAATTAATTGATGCTAGATTTTAATTTTTATTCTGAATTATCCATCACAATTTCGAAACAAATATAATAATCAAAGTTATTTCAAATACCACAACAATATAAATCCACAGAATATTAAATCAGGGTAAAGTTTATCCGACTTACAATGGGGGGTGGGGGGATTCTAAATCAAAGATATCGATTTTTGTTAAGCTTAAGTTATTGGTCTGCTTTAAAAATTAAATGTCATGCCAAATGGGTATTTTAATTTTGTACCTAATTTCAATGGTTATATTCAGGGTTGTGATATTGAGGGAAAATGATTAAAAAATTCACACACAGAAATATTTACAAGTAATGACAAATTTATTGAAAAATTAGAAAATATCATAAATCATAAGAAATACTAAATAGTTATTATAAATAAGTAAGTAATGATTAAATAACTTAATTTTAAAATTAAAAGTATAAAAAATTATTATAAAGCGCAGACTAAAATATTATCATTACTTGACTGATCATCTATAGTATTTAAATGAAAAAATCAATAAATTAAATGTTTTAATTAAAAATAAACAAGTTAATTACATGTAAAAACTAAATATCTCATGCCAAAAAAGGGCCGTCTGGGATTTGAACCCACAACCTTAAGTTGTAAAATTAATGAATGTTGCCTTTACTGACTGAGCCACCGAGAATCAACATGTTAAAACCAGCTTATTTCTTACTTTTGACGTGAAAATCTTTAAGTAATATAACCATTGAAATTAGTTACAAAATTAAAATATCCATTGGCATGATATTTAATTTTTAAAGCAGACCAATAATTTTTATTGTACTTAAGCTTAACAAAAATAGATATCTTTGATTTAGAATCCCCCCATCCCCCCATTGTTAGTAACTGATAAAAGGATAAATTTCTAAAACGAACCTTTTTTTGATTTACCTTAGAATTAGAATTGCAAGGGCTTACATCAGAGGTATTCAAGGCCTAAAAGAATTATACTTAATTTGAAAATTGAGTAGCAAGCACTACTGAAATTACCCCAAATATTCCAATTACATCAATTCACTCTAATTTTCATTTATGTTCTGCATTAAATAATTAATTAATAAGAGTAGCTTGATCAGCTTTGTAATGATTATTTAAATGTGAGCAAATTTCTATTGTTATTAGGCCTGGTAATTTTTAAAAATGTTCAAAGGGATGTGACCCTGTGATGTAAAAAGTGTAAAAGTTATTTGTTGTTCGAGTTATGCCAAAATATATCTAATCAATTATTTATTTATTTCAAATAAGCACAAAAAGGTATATTACAGTCTTTAGTAGGATAAATAATTTGTCAAAAAGTTAATACTGGCCAAGTTAAGATGTACCCTGGACTAAAATAAGAAATAAAATGAACAAATTTTTGGTCGCAATCAATAAAAATTGCATTTTTTGATCGCCAATGAACAATTTCAATTTTCAAGGGGGGAGAGGGTCATTTTCTTTTGGTTTTTATGGGACAATTTTTCTCAAACCAAGGGGGATAAATGACCAAATCTCTTGCTAGAGGGGGATAATTCAGAAAATAACCACTGGTATTATAACAAATGTAATTTATATAACAACTGAATAAGATAAACCGAAATTTAGAATTATAGTAAAAAAATTTTTGCAAGTTAAAATTTTATTTGTTGAACCAATTGAATAGAATTTAATACAATACAACCTCGAAATAACGGAATCAGCGGTGCAGCAAACATCTGTCCGTTAAATCGAGTTTCCGTTAAATAGTGGTCCGTTATTTCGAGGTTGTATTGTATTACTAGTATTAAAATACATAAAATATAGAGCGTAGAAATTGTTACAGTTTTTAAGCATTTACTTCATAATATTTAAGTTAATATTTTACCATCGCCAATTAACTCGAATAAATAATTACAGAATAGACCCCACAAAATAATTGGCCAGAGTCTCAGATATCTATAAACATTTAGAAGTATTGTGCTCTAGTATTTTTAAATTTATTACTGAACCTGAATGAAACATAGTTGATATAATTAAAACTTCCCTTGCTTTTCTCTAGTTTTGACAAGATTACCAAGTAAAAATGCTGAACAAAGATTAAAATTAAAACAAATAATCATCAAATGCCATACAATATCTGAATATAAACGAGGTTAATTTAATTAAAATTACCTGACTAACTAAAATTTTTAGAAAGGTATAGGGAGGGGTATTTTGCTAAAAATCCTGGGGGTATAGGGTACGGTAAAATTGCGGACGGAAGTAACGCCGGAATCTGCCATTTTCTTCTAAAATAAACTTATTTCTGGTCTTTTTAAGCTTAAGTTAGCCTATTTAGGCTATATTGAGGCTATTCTACAAGTATAAAGGCTTAATTCCTTCAAATAAAGAACAAAATGGCAGATTTTCGGACCACCTTTGCAAAAATGTCTGATTTTTGGCTGACATTACCTAAAAATTCTAAAATTTGCCCAAAATATGGCTTGCTCGCCGGAGCCTCGGGAGGGGCGCATTTTTAGTTTACGGGGGGACGAAATACAGTCCCTATTGGTCACCTCTGAACCTCAATCAGGATATAATTGAAATCCAAAAATTGATCCTTTATTTGAATGAAACGTTAAAATATAAATCTGTTGAACAGTGCGATCATATCGCGGGAAGACATTGACGCTGCCCTCGCTCTCCAAAACATCATAGATAGTGACCGTTGTTTGGAATATGATTTTATACAAAACTGGTTCAAACGAGTTCGTGAAGAACAACCCCAACATTTTGAAAGCTTCACCACTTCTGAAACGCCGCTCATTTCAACTCCAATTAAATTCAAATGATTTTTAACCAAAGTTTTATCAATTTTATCGAAAATTATTTTAATTGATTGAATAAATTTATTTAGTTTTGATTATAGCACTCTAAACAACAAAATCGGTAATCAATCACTTGAACTGTCGGAAAGTCTTTGTATTGGTCCAATTGATAAGATCTTGTTAACATCCCTGATCCAACTAAAAAATCAATTCTTTATTTTAAAATATAATATTTTAATCAAATCAACACATATTTGAATGGTTTTTCATTCGACTTTTTTTTATTTCAAATCAAATGTTTCAAAAAGTTATAAACTATTATGGAATTTATGGAAATAATGGAAGTAATGGTCAATTCATTTAATTTGTGGCAAAAATTTGAAAAATCAATTTTTAGCACTTAATCTGCAATAATATAGGATATGATTTCTATCACAAAACATATTTTATGCAATTTTTGGAGTGAAGACAAATTTACAGAATAGGATTAGAAGCTCACAAATAGTAAATGGGTTCACCATAAACATGGATAATTCAAATGGGTTTTTGTTATCCTATTTTTTTGGTCAACTCTTTGGTATCGTTTGGAAACCTCTGTATCACAGTTCTAATGGAAACAATTATCGCAATTTTGGTCGATTGGTCGGTCGAGCGTTAGGCTGTGGACAGACCGGTTCCGCTATAATTGCTTCCTTGGCTCTGATTTTCTTCGGCCTCAATGATCTCTTCGAGAGTGTTCTGAGTTATGACTGGAGTACTGGAGTCGTCACTACTTATATTGGGAGAGGATTGCATTGAATGGGTATTTCTTCTCTCTTTGAGAACATTTATCCAAAACTCATAATTTTCCTGAAGATGTCGGGTCTGAAGACAACATACTTTTCTGATTTTATTCCTCTGATCGGATGCTGAAAATGTTTTGAAAGTGTAATTAACATTTGAATGTTTTGAGTGCAAACAAACCAGTTTTCTGGTTCAGGTCACTCTCTCTTTTGAGTCCATCATCAGAATGTTCGCAATCGTCCGAAGAGAGTGAGTCCTGAAAATCCCAACTTCCAGGCAAAAGTCCTGCCTCTCCATAAGCATTACACAACGGTCCCACCAAATGGTTAATAAACGACTCTTGTAATTTAGCCAATTGTGGGTTTTTACGATCCATAAAAGGAGAAATAGGAAGACCGAGTCGCTCCTCTTCATCACCTTGCTCATAAAACTCTTCTGCGATCCTGTGAGTCCACTGTTGGTGAATATCAAACACTTTTAAGGGGCCGTTAATATCGGCCAACTTTATAGACATTTCCATCACTAAAAGTCTATCAGTTTCTGAAAACCAGTCAACGCCTGTCGAGTCCTCGTCATTGACCTGAAAACAAATGAGAAGAAAAAGTTGATAAAACAAATTTGAAGTTAACTGACAATCATTTGAAATACTTTGGCATTAAATTCGGCTAAAATCTCGAAATGTCTTTTAAGATCTGTTGCGAGTATGAACTCAATGACTAAAAATCTGAATCGTTTGAACTCAGCCCTATCGAGGTGTCGCAACCAATTATACTCAGGCTTAGAAAGAAAGAGACTCCAAGCAGCGGCCGCGTGATGGTTCTCCAGCACAGACCTATCATTGTATAGGATTGCCTGTGAATGACATCAAATATTATATATTGATTTATACAGTGATGGCCAATACCTGAGAGGCATAAGTCGCTACAAGAAATGCATTTGTTCGGCCTGAACAGGGTCAAAAGGTTAACAATTTCATTATAAATCAAGTGTCCAGAGACAGACCTGGATGATCGAAGTCATGCATTGCCGCTGATGTATAGAGTGCCATAAGTTCGAGTGCCGGATAATTAGCTCCTATTATGCCATAAGTTTCTTCACAAACTGTTATGTGTTTGACATAACTTTGAGGTAACGGACCGATTGATGTCTTATGAAGGGGTGAATCGGTCGAATCTGTAGGTATTTGTGCGAAACCAGGAATCGGCTGAGATGTCAGGTAATAAACCCCTTGGAGTACATCCGCCGCATGCGTTCGGTTGTGATCTAAATATTAGTTGATTTCAATTATAAAATTTTAATCAATTTAATCAAAAGTTCCTCTTTTTTATTTCAGCTTCTGTGTGATCAAAATTTCATCAGGATAATTTAAGATTCATCATTTTCATTATATTCTATTGTTTTTAAATGTTTATACATGTAATGTTCGATAATTTACTAGACCAAACCTGTAGAACTATATCCCTGTCTTTTCTAATTATACTACAGTATATGTAGTGAGTGTGTGACACAAATCAATTATTCTGAGCAAATGTACGTTAGCCGAGCAGAACTTGGAAAAGCTGACTCTTCCTTATTAGCAAAGGTATTAGCAGCAGAATACTAATCATAACATGATGGAGTTGACCTAATTAAGCATATTTCAACTATGATAATTGTTAGGCTCAAATTCTTAATTCAACTAGGATAAACAGAATAACTGAATCATCAAAGATCAAGGGTTTAACTTAACCTCTTGTTCCTATATGTTAAATATTTAGAAATGAAGAAATTGATTGTCGAAGGCCTAATGGATTGTTTTGCAGAATTTGTCAGAGGGGAAGGAAGGGGAGGGGAGTACGGCATCTTTCATTCCGTTAAAATAACCCTAAATGACACCATTTTTAGCTAAATTGCTTTAAATTAATTTTCTTTGATGAATTATGATCTTTTTTAGCAAAATGGTGGTCATTCTGAAAGAAATGGGGACCGTTATTAAGGATTTTCAAATGGGAGAGGGGGGGTTGTCGGACTTGTAGAGTTCTAAGAAGTTTGGGAAGTTGTTTGGGTTGGTCTGTGTTCAATGCTGTTTAAATAAAGTGTTGATTTTTGAAATATTGGGGGTTAATATAGATTGAGAAATGTCATACACGGCTTATTTCGATATCCTTTTTCCAAAGCTCTGAAGTAGTTGAGAAACTCAGGGATTGGAATTTTGAAAGCCTCCAAAAGGCCGGCCTCTAAGAAGACGTGATATGACATTTGGCTGAGTATAGTGTCACCTGTTTTTGTCATTAAGTCAAATATTGGATAATCCCATTCATTGATTTGACATAAGAGCGGATCTGTTGCCAAATCTTCGAGATCATAAGTGGCTCCATCCACAATGTATCTACCCTGGCTGTCCAATTGCGGTGATACAAGTGGAGGCGGATCATAAAAGGGCCAACTTTTTTGAATTAACGGCGATTTATCTGTTAATAGATTATGTTTTGTTTGTTGACCGCAAAGAACACATTTGTCGTGATTTCTATCTTTTAAAATGTTTGCCTTATTTTCATATATAATCTCATTTGAGGCAAACTCTGTATTCTTGAAGCGAGTGTTTGTCTCAATACTTGTGCTTTCGTCAAGAGTTGCGTCACTACCACTGGGAGAGTCATTACTACTGTCATAATCTGACGTTAGGTTAAGTCGAGGGTAAAATTTCTTTTGTTGGAATACATTTTGATGTATGGAAACACTATTATTGGTCTCATCTTCAGTGTTGTCATTGTCTGCGTCTCTCTCATCCAATTGGTCTCGTTTTGGATTAAAACTGCTTTCAATACTCGCACTGAATAACAATAGCTTTTCATGTCTCTCCCGACTATGTTGTAGAGCTGCGAATGTGCCCATCGGGAGGGCTGTTGTTGAATATGATCTGCCTTTGATTGGCACTGACACAGGGCTTAACGCAAACAACATTATTTTTCTTTTAAATGTTTAATAAGCTCTGAGTTAATGGTTACCTGTGCAATATTGGGGCCGTCGCATTAGTTGGACTTTGAGCTAAATTTCTAAAACTTGTGCTTCTTTTTCTGGAAGGCTCAGGTTCGAGAGTAGGCATACCAGTAGCTGATGTGGTCGTAGTCCACGTACTCGTTGACATTCTCCTTAAAATACTTGGCGGTAGACTCCGTTTACCCCTCTTTTTCGCAAATTTCAGACAATTAAACATTGGTTTCAGGACAAAGCAAACCGACAATTATTTCAAATTATGTACAGAATTTTCTAGGAAGTGGTCATTTTCTCACTTATTTATATCCAAATTTAATTACTTTAAACTTAACTTAAAAATTAAATCGTCTTTACTTCAGTTTAAATCAGGGGTGTGCAAGGGGGATTTCCTGAAATATCCCCCTAGATTTGAAAATTGGCTATATGGGGAGATACCCTATCAGGCTTAAGAAAAATGGCCGCCGCGCTTCCCGCGGCCGCCATTTTTCGTAATCGACCATTTTGTCCCTTATTTTAAGAAATATAGTCAAGCAACTTTAATAATAACTTAATTGTGGCTTAATTAAACTAATTAGCGCATTAATTTTCAGAAAATAAGCGCATTTATGAACAAAATGGCGGCTTTTTGGTCCGCCATTTTAAAAATATCCCTTAGGTTTTGGTCTGAGAATGAGTCATTTATCCCCTACCTATATCCCGCCTAGGGTCACGGACCTCGCACACCCCTGGTTTAAATGCAGTTTAATAGGGGAACAAAGATCTAACCAATTTTTGAAGAATCGTTTTTTGCCATTTTTGAAATTTGTCTAAAAAGAATGGGAGGAAGGAGTGGTCTGGAAAATATCGAACCGAGGAGGGGATACGCAGTGGGAATGCATATAAATTTTAATAAATCCCTTAACTCTGGACTCTATTTGCTATTATTTGTCTTTAAGTGATGAATCAAATCAATTGGACCGAGACAATTTTGGTATTTTAGATATAAGCGATTGCTTTTAGAGGAATTGATTTTCCCAGAAATTCTGTTCTCTTTATTTATTAAGTTTGGAAGAAAGGAATTCCTTTATTAGTATTGATATCATAAAAAATATTTTTGCTTTAACCCTCTAACAGCCAAGTGGACATAGCATTGCCAGCTAGTTACAAATTAGTTAATAAAATTAAAACTACAGCTAATTGATTCTTGACGTTTTTGTACTTTTAATCTATATTGTTCCTTGATATAAAAATGTTAAAAAAGTGTAATTAATTGACCCATTTTTAATTAATCACAACATTTCTGAGGTCAAGTCATAACTTTCGCATACAAATTGTATAAAAATTCAATGCAAGCGCGAGCAGTAAAGTTAATCTAAGCATTGAACCTGTATTGGCAATGCTATTGCCATCTTGGCTGTTCACGTCCTACAATTATCATATCGTGGAGTGTTTATAAGGAAGGACAAACACGTGACTCAAAGATCCTATTACGGCTTATATTACACACATATATTGTTGCATAATTATTTGGCCCCTTGTAATTTTTTTTGGTTTTTAACCCTTATCTTGATAAAGCCAAAGTTTTAACTTGGGAAGTGAGACCAAAACTTTAACTAAACTTGTTATTCGTTATTTACAATAACTAAAGCTTTAATCCATGATAATAAATTAAATTTGACTTAAAAACTAACAATATTTGTGAACATTTTACATATGTTGGTTTGAAATCATAAGGGGATTGATTGTATTCAAATTTCGTCCTTCCTTATAAACACCCCACGGTAGTTGTTCGACTGTTAAACTTGTTTGCAATTAACAGTCAGTTGTCGAAAATTTAATATAAAATTCTTTTGGAAAAGGTGTGATTGAATTAGTATTTTTTCAATTGAAATAAAAACTGAAATTTAAAACTTGGTTTATAAAATGCAGTCAAAGTGCGGCTGAAAAGTGTGTCTCTTTTCTTCTTCAACTGGTCCTCTTAGTAGTTAATAAATTTGAAAGTTTCAAGTGAGAAACTCCAATAGATAAGTCTAGAGGTTATTTTAAATAAATAGTAAATTGAAAATATTTTTTCACTCAAGGGCCTTCTAAAACTACAGTGCAGTGCAGATAATGCTTCTCAAATTCAGAAAAATGAACCCGAGATGTATCAGCGAAAAAGTTATTAGTTCCTATTTCGTAGGATTAACACCACATGCGATTTGAGCCCTGGCTAACAGATAAGGACTTGGAATTGAGGAGCATATTCTGCTCTGTAAGTTCTCCAGATATTTAGTCAATCAAGACTTGACGCATAAGACCAGTGGTTTAAATAAGAAATCTGACCCTCACCTCAAGGAGTTATAATTTAGTCAATGAAATTTTAAGAAAATATTAATCAAATTGTTTCTGTTCTACGATTTTTAGCTTTAGGTTATCATTCATTCATTTTATTTGTAATTAAGCTCAAATTTTATTCACACTTTTTTCAAATGAATGCGATTTTGATGAGTTCTTATACTTGATTTGCAATTAAACCGTTTTCCGCAGTCATTGATTTCACATTTGTATGGCTTTTTGCCCGAATGTATGCGTTTGTGTTGAATTAAATTGGATTTAGTCGACGATCTATGAGAACAGTCCTCGACATCACATTTGAATTCATCCGATTTCAGGTGAACAGACATTTTGTGTTCATTCAAAGAGCATTTGCTTTTAAAACTTTTGTTGCATTCATTCCAATCGCAATGAAATATTGTATGAAAATGTATACCATTTTGATGTGCAGTCAATGTAGACTTTTGAGCAAATCTTTTGCCGCAATTATTAATCTGACATTTGTATGGCTTCTCTCCCGTATGGATGCGTTTGTGAACAATTAAATCATTTTTGTGTTTAAAAGATTTCCGGCATTCACTCCAATCGCAGACATATTTTCTTTCATTCAAATGAACTGATTTCTTGTGTGAAATCAAATTATGTTTTCGTGAAAAGCTTTGCATACATTGACTCCAATCACATCGATATCTGATTTTCAAATGAAAATACTTTTTGGAGCTCTTAATGAACACAAATGTTTAAATGATTTCTTGCATTCATTTAAATCACAAACAAATTTTCTTTCATTCAAATGAATTCTTTTGTGATCTTTTAATAAATGATTTGATGTCGTCTTATATTCACATTTAGGCCAAAAACACTTGAATTCCAAATTATTACACTTTTGGTCAAAATTTTTACCCACTTTTGAATTTAATAATTGAGAACTGATTTGACAGAAATTGAATGAATTTTCGACATTTTGTTGACATTTATCGG
>JAQIWP010002471.1:0-10890 GCA_034695525.1 Euzetes globulus
CTCTCCCGCGCTCTCTCTCCCTCTCTCTCTCTCTCTCTCTCTCTCCCCTTCCTCTCTCTCCCCTGATTGGACTTTTGTTGGGATTGTTCATATTTGATTTGTTGGTTGGCAAAATGTGACTATCACTGTTTATTTGACCTGAATTGTATGACCTGTACCATAATATATGATATAATTTGTGATTATGGAATATTGCTGCAATACAAGAAGCAAATGTTCACGAATATTTGAATTATTTCATTGTATTGTTTTGAGAAACAATCAAAACGAAAATAATGAGCAATCGATTGGTTGTAAAGAAAAGATGGTCGCTTTACTCTCATTGAATGCTAAATTTGAGTCTTAAACTCAATACCCAAAGCCCTTAACAACAATAATAGACATCTTTTGTAAGAAACGCTTCGATGAATCCAATTCTCTTTTACTTCGTTTCTCAGACGCAAAGACAGGAATTTCTGTGTAATTGAATCAATCGATTGCAGTACAAACGGGAAAAGCAATAACACAATAAGCTTATGAATAACACAATAAAAATTTTCCATTTTATTACTTTTTGTTGAAGAGAAAGCCATTGGCATAACTCCCATACCAGACCTTCTAAACTTTCCCTATGATTAATTGTGAATTTAAACTAGCAAATATAAAAAAATATTGTCGTTTTAAACATTATTATTATTATGTCTGTTGACAAAAGGATTAACGTAAAGCATTCTAATTATTGAATATGAATAGACAACAATGGAGTAACAATGGTAAAATTGAAAGCATAGTTGCCTTGAAAAGTGATTCTCAATGTCAGATCATTCAGACCTAAAGAGCGGAACGGATGCACATTCGCTTTGCAGTGAAATTACAGCGACAGTCGCGTCACAAATCTTAATAAAAGTTTGTTAACAAACAGCCCAAAGACATTGAAAAATAAATATTAGCGACACATCATATAAATTGCTGTCTTTTCAGTCATTAATAATTTTAAATTCATGATACCATCGACTAATGCGAAAACAACAAGACTCATTTTTCCTCTCTAACCCATCATTAAATTTCATCATTTTTTGGTCTAAACAAGTGGTGTTAGCCTTATTTTTGAGTTATTCTAAGATGACCATCATCAATTCTTTAGTTTTTATTAGCTTGGGGTTATTTCTCTAATTGCTACTATAAACTTCCTTATATAATTCTTAAACACTTTTAACTTTAAATAGTTTTCCTTAAAAGATAACAAAATTTAAATGTACCACCACAAAATACTCTTGTTAATGCTCTTCTGGCAACAAGTTTGTAAAATAGTATGAAACTAAATAATTACAACTTGGTTTTATAAAGATTAGTCATATCTGCATTTATTTTAATTGGATTCAATGTTTAAAAATGCAGAAAATTTGTGTCTTGAAAGTCTTGAAAGCAATTTATTTGAATAAAACTTGCGAAAGTTTAATAAATATATTTGAGAAATAAATAAGTAAGTTCTTAGACAGATATCTCTGGTATCGAATCTATTATCATTTCATTTTTTTTTATTTTTTGATTGACAGTAATTGAATTAAAAAGAAAGCGTATTTTCCGTCTTATTTGCATTTCTTCTAACCATATCTGAATTTCAAGGCTTTCTTTGAAAAGAAAACGAAAGCGGGTCTCTATTATGTGTCTATTGTGTGTCTATTGTGTAGGTGTTAACCGAAATCCACTCAATTATGTTTTAAATTATTTATAATTACTTAAAGTTGACAATGAATTGTCAGAAAAAGACTTGAAGTTATTTGAAATACATTCAAATGAGTTTCTTTTTCTTACAGTATGATCGGCACAACACCCGTTATGGCGACGGCGCCCATGCCTTCCTGCTCGATGAAGATCTTTGTTGCTGACACGACTAATGAGATCGTCGCTGAAAATGTCAAAATAGGCGACAAATTGACTCTTGCCATTGCCATTGACTATCAAGGTCAGTTTTTCATCTCTAACCAAACAAAACCACTTTTTTGTAACCCATTATTTAAATTCTTTGCTTATATTATAGACATCTATGGTATGAAAGTCACCAATTGTTTAGTCAGAGATGGTCTGAATTGGGGCGAACAACCCCTTATAAATGATGATGGGTATGTCTATTTTCATCTTTATTAAACTATAAGTCAGTTCAGAGTAGTTTTCATTTTATGACACTATACTTAAGATAGAATAGCTATGACCAACAAAGTGTGATTGATAAATGAATAAATAATTTGTCAGGTGTCCGGTCGATGAGGAGATAATGGGTGCCTTCGAATACACTCAGAACTTGACTCGCGGTGTCGTTGCCTTTCACGCCCATAAGTTTCCATACACTTCTTCAGTTTACTACCAGTGCAATGTCAGACTGTGCCTAAAGGAGAGTGGAGGCTGTGAAGATGTGGTAAGTCAGCACAAATCACGCTAACAACCCTTTTTTAATGAATACTTTTTCAATGCCTTCCCTGGCAGCCCCCTGATTGTGATCGAAACGGACGTAATTTTAGGCGAAGAGAGAGGAGAGACACCAGTGATCTGATGGAAGACGGCTCTCTCGCAGATGTCCGCAGAGATGATGTCAGAGATCTAAGTATTGAAGTTTATTCCGGACTTTATGTCAACGATAATGAAGAAGAGGAAAGTGAAGGTCAGTGTCAACAGAGATAACTTTTTATATTAGAATCGATAACTAAATCTTTTGCCATAAAAACAGGAGAAGAATCGGAGACAAAACAGTCGATAATAGACGAAGAATTTTGTATATCAATGCGAAAGTTTGCCATAGGAGTGGCCATCGCAAGTCTGCTCCTTATGCTAGCCGTCATTCTTCTGGTTGCATGTATTCTGCAACGAAGGAGAAGAAGGAAAGGTGTGTCCACAACTGCCAGTTCTATATATTCGGGCCCATATTCCAATCGAGCGTATAGTAGGGATTAGTCTGAATAATAATTTATAATTTTGAAATTTAATGTAAAAATATTCATATAATCATAATTTTAGTTCAGTTCCTGCAGAAGCGAAGATCTATTTGTATAATTCATTCGCTCTCTTCTATTGCTTTTTTTATTTATAACATTTCACTAATATTTAAAGTTCATAAATAAGTGGTGTCTTTGCTTCTGCACGAACTGACTCATCTGCCACTCCATTGCCAATTCACTCCATCGACAAAATACAACTGATCTAACATTTCTTACTTTCGTTTACAAACAATTAATTTTCAAATTACTTCAGTTGTTTTGGTCTAACATTTGTTTAAAATTAATTCTTTTAATGAAAATCTGCGAACTTTTTGATTGCCATAAACACAATCAAGTCCTGTAAAGGGATCTCTTCTAAGCCTTAATTCTTGTTTAGTGACAGAGTTTCCATATCTGCCAATCGATTGGTCTTTACTTAAGTAATTTGAAACAAAAGTAAATATAAGTCTCGATTCAAATATCGAGTCAAAACTCTTGTAGGCTTTAACTGTGATTTTTTATTCGTGTTTATCGTGTAATTTCAGAGACTGTCGTGATTTCAAAGAGTCAAATACAGAATAAAAGTCATTCGTATTTATATTTTCAATATAAACATAATTAGTTTAAAGTGATTATTATTCTGTCGAACAACTCCTTGAGATACAGCCTCTCCTCGCGTTGACACAGGAATTGAGGTTAAGGTTATTTTAATTGCTATCCAAACTTCTATTCAATACTGCCGTTCATTTATTTAATTGAACAACAAAAATAAAAAGCCATTTATTAGGAAACAATTTGTGGATTTACACAAAATATTAATTATTATATACTGTATATAGAGTTCTATAGTATATGATAAGTATTAATATTTGCTTTATGTAAGTGAAGAGTTGAATACACTTAATATACAATTAATTAAATAGTTTATAATCGGTTTCAAGGGACTCATCCCACCAAACATTAATTTAATGAATTCTGACTTAACGTTCAATTTGTTTTCAGCGTTTCATAATAGAAAAATAATACCTTTCCTTTTAATTAAGTTTAGCCTTCTGTGCCTTCTGTGCGCTCTTTCGGGTTAAGCAATATTTCAGAGAAGATTCACTTATTATTTCCATAAAGTAAACCCCTTTTATGGCACTCTTAACATACAGTAACACAAGTGCATAATAATTAACTCGGGTCTCTTTTTAATTACATAAACTAATCATACCTTCTCTGTGATTGGACAGCACTCTATTTAGCAAAATCTATTAATATTTTATTCATTGGAACTACTATTAATCGCATCTTGTCTAATCTGAGTCCGGACCTGAATTATAGAGTAATAATATTTTCAATACTCTATCACTAATAGAAGTATTGATTTAATGTTGTAAATTGGTTTTGCTTATGAAATATGAAGTGTGGCCAACACTTAGTTCCTCGGAGCAATCATTTTTAACAATTATTATTACAAATTCATCACTTCGTTTTATTCATCATTAGATTGAAAAAGAAATTGCAAAATAAAAATTGATTTTTATATAAGTTTGCAAACAATGAATGCAAACAAAGCCCGACATAAGGCAGCTATAAATGTATGAAAATTAATAGTAATTTATTACTAAAATTCAATTTAAAACTCAATTATATATAAGTATAAACAGAATATCTTAAAATATGTGTAACGGTGTTATCGGTAGCCGTGGTGGCCCGAATGGTGATGGCTTTCAGAGGGAATATGTCTCCAATTGTCCGGTGTTTAAACTTAAGTCAAATAATCGATTATTTGTAAAGAAAATCAATTGAATTATTCTGAGTTTTCAAAGAATTTGTTTTATAATAAGAAATTTAAGACTAATTTAATTGATTTTCTGAAAAATCAAAACTAAACTAAAATCAAAATCTTTATATTTTTATAAATTAATTGTGAAAACTATTGAAAATATGTTTTTCAAGAGAAAAAATAAAATGCTGTGATTTAATGATTTTCTTAAAAATCGAATAAACTTTTTGAATAAACAAAATCAAGAAAATATTTTTCAAAATAACTACTTAATGAAAAAAATTCAATCAAAACGGTTTCATTTCATCAGACAATTTACTTGAAAATCTCACTGATTTATAGTGAAATTATCATTTTTTTTAATAACTGAAGGGTTAAATAAAAGGTAAGTTTTATGGATAAACTATAAATTTCTGCTTTTAGGAAATATGTTTCTATAATTTTTCGTTTATTAAAACAATTTTAATGAATAACAGAATGTGAAACATCTATGAATTATTCCCCGAAAGGATTTTTCTTAAGATTCACGAATACATGAATCATATTTTATCTAATTTTTATTGCAATGAAATTATATAATTTGCAATTAATAAGGATTTACCCGGTATCAACGTCGTGAAAGTAATGCCAATATAAATCAAAAGAGAATTCTGAATTGAATCATGCTATGTTATATAAAAGGAAAACTATTGCTTGATTATTAAGATATTTTTAATTGATTGCAAAAATGAGTGTATCGCTCTCAAAGCTAATTCAAACCATTTGTGTGCAAATATATTCTTGCCTAACCATTATTGTCGATTAAAATTTTGATAATTAGAGGTTGAATTAGAAAAAAAGTCAATAAAGATCTGAACTTTAATTGCACTGACTTTATATATTTTTTAAGATTGGTCGATTTTACATTATTAAAATGACAGTATTTGAGTGATGAAACAAGTTCAAAAAGCTTTCTTCATTCTTTATATATTTTTACTTAGAAAAACGAACCATTTTTCTTGGAAATTATTTTTTAAGATTAAATTTGTTTTACATCGAGGAGAGGCACGAAAAGGGTTTTCATTGTAATTGAAAGTTCGATAGACTATTATTACTCTATTATTAGTCTTTTATTAATAATAATATCCTTGAAATATCAAAAGAATTATTTTCTACGAAAATAAAGAACAATCGAAATGATCTAAAATTATACGTTTTATTTGAGAAGAAATTGGAAAATATAATAATTAAATAAAACTCATAAAACTTTTTATATAAACGAGTAATAAATAATTTACCTGAAATACATTTCGCTTAAAAGTTCATTAAGAAAACAGAAATACATTTAAGCCTTATATTATAAAGACATAAATGAACTATGTCTGGAGAATTGTCCCTGCTCTCAAACAATGAAACTTGATTATGTGAAAATTTTGACATACTCAAGACTCTGTTTAACAGCAAAGAGAAGACTTGGTTGCAAACAATTTGCATATTAAGTGTTTGCTACCTTGATCATTTTTCGGCAATAAATGAGATCGAAATTGGTATGAATTTCTAAAACTTTATTCGATTCAATGAAACACTCTTTTTAGTGAATTAGAACCGATTAGAAGAAATGATCATAATTTTTACTGAAAACGTGATGAATACCTATAATCAGTGGTATTAACTTTTTTTTATTATTATTATATCAGAGATGTATAGAGAAAACTAATTATTCGAAACTCTTTCTATTAAATAAAACTGAGTAACCCATAAGTCATAAGCAAAAATTAGGAAAACAAATACTGAATTGAAGTAACTCTTGGCATCTTTTGACAAACAAAAACAGTAAACTCAACACTCCCTCTCCCTCTCCCT
Organism: Euzetes globulus; assembly: GCA_034695525.1. NCBI lineage: Eukaryota > Metazoa > Arthropoda > Arachnida > Sarcoptiformes > Euzetidae > Euzetes > Euzetes globulus. Next base: position 6,562 of record JAQIWP010002471.1, read on the forward strand.
CTCCTTATCCCTTTCTTCCCCCTTGTAAGAATTATAAACTAATAAATTAAAAAGATAATAAAATAATATGAAAAGAACAAGATGCTTTTTGGGGTCAATTATTGATTTGATTTCCATCTGTAGTCAGAAAAGATTAATTGGTTTATAAACCAGGCGAATACAAACGAATGAAGACAAGGGTACATTACGGGGATTGATGGCAGATATACATTTTTGTTCAGTATCAACAGAAATTAATTTTAAAAATATCAAAATTGACCCCACCCATTTTTTATCCCCATCCTTTTAAAAAAATCAAACCACGCGCACAAAAATTTTACTTATTTTGCAAAATCAAAAGTCAAAACAATTTTAACTCAACTGGTTTAAATTTTATAGTAAAAATTTATTATAAGTTATAGGTAAAAGAAATATTTTAAATTTTTTTTTAATTGCCCGGAGATTTCACTTTTCATAGTATAAGTGGCTACTATTACTTCTAGGTGATATTAGGTTAGGCTAGGCAAGGTAAACAATTAAATTATGTTGGAAGCAGAGTTAAACTGGCCTAACCTAACCTAATGTCACCTAGAAGTACTAGTAGCAACTTAAACTACAAACTGTATAAAAAGTTAAATTTCTAAGAAAATTTCAAAAAATTAAATAATTTTTTTTATCTATTATTTAGGAAACTTTTTGTAATAAAACTTGAACTAGTTGATAAAATTATTTCAACTTCTGATAAATTATTCTTGCTAAATAAGTAAATTTTTCTAAAAATTTGGTGGACGTGGCTTGAATTTTTTAAAGTGGGCGGGATTAAAAATATGAACGTGGTCAATTTTGATATTTTTAAAATTAATTTCTAATGATGCTGAAGAATATATATAAAAATATATATTACTGGTTAAATATAATCGTGGAAAATATTGACGCTATTTATGTTCATTCAAACTTCAAAACCTGCCTTAAAATGACTATAAATGATGTCTGATTTAAGGCATGTTTTTAAGTTTGAATGAACATAAATAGCGTAAATATTTTCCACGCTTATATTTAACCAGTAATAGTTTACTAAGTAAAATTTTTATAGCAACTACTTCAATTGAAATTATGTTTGGATTAATATTTTTCGATTATTGTCTTGGTCTTATTGGGTTTATTTCATTAATTTTCCTAATTATAATCTTCATCAGAATAATTGTTATTTTTCTAAATCAAGTATTTTCTAAAGAACTCGATTTAAGTGGCGGACCAGAGGCCTGGGCTGTTGTTACCGGTGCCACAGATGGTATAGGGCTGGAGTACGCGCGTCAATTGGCCCAAAAGCGATACAACTTATTGCTGTTCAGTCGCTGTCAGCAGAAACTCAATAGAGTTAAGGCTATGATTGAGTCACAGACTGAGTGTCAGATCCGAGTTCTTGCCGTTGACTTCCGACAAACTGATGTCTACGACCGAATCTTAAAAGAACTGGATCAATTGAAGGAAATACATATTTTAGTCAATAATGTGGGCATTTCTTATCCCAATTCACGACCTGAATATTTCACAAAATTGTCCAGTCAATACTTAATGGACTTGATCAATGTTAATGTTGTTTCATGTACTCAAATGACCAAGTTAATCTTACCCAGAATGGAGGAAAGAAGTCAGGGAGTTATCATTAATATTTCATCTGGTGCGGCTCTTCACCCAGTTCCTTTGGGATCTGTCTATTCTGCATCCAAGGCATACATGGACTTCATGTCCAGAGCGCTCAGTAAAGAGTATGAGTCGAAGGGAATCACAATTCAATCGGTTCTCCCGTTTTATGTCTCCACCAAAATGATAGCCGAAGTGAAGGCCAATGGTTTTGTCGCAACAACCGATCAATTGGTCTCACATTCTCTCAAGACTTTAGGTAAAACTGATCGGACATCTGGTCATCCAATTCATAGACTTCAGTACCTTTTGTTGGAATTTTTCAACATCTTGTCAAAGCTGATCGGCCACGACATCAATGTTAGCATTTCATTTCACAATTTAAATAATGCATATCTTGAATATAACAAAACCAAATAGTCTAAATTATTTGAGCCTGTAATAAATTTTTGTAATTTTGAGTTTTTCCTGAATTTTGGATAATTGAGCAATGAACATTTTTAGAGATAATCCTTGTTAGTTCAAGTCGAAGTCTTCTAAAGCCGTAGTTACAAGGATTATAACGCAAACCTATTTAATCAATAATTTTATTTAATAACCCAATCATAGGATAAAATAGCCGTATATTCAAAATTTTATTCAAATGCTTATTTTGTAATAAATGTAAGTAAGGTGAATTTATTAAAAGAAAAACTCAAAATTTATGAATAAATTGAACTGAATAATTTTAATGAATAAATCTATAAAGTGACAAACTGAGAAAAATGATCCTTATCATTAATTTAATTTATATAATTTTCTCCTTTCATTCCCAATTGGGAAGTGTCTAGCAAAACATTAAGTCAAAAATATTTGATTTATCATTTTTATTGGAATAATTTTTAAAAACGACCTTAACTGGATGAAAACTGGCTTTAATTGATTAAAATAATTGAAATAATTAATTTAATTAAAATAAAAATGTATGTAGAGCAATTTTGCCTAAAATGGTTTCATCTAAACAAATTAAAAATGATACAGATAATGGCTGCCAAAATGGTAAACTACACCCACAACCCCCGACACCGCCCTCATCACTAATTATGAACAGAAAATAATTTTAGGCACACTATGGATGTGCTATTGATCTGCTGTTATTGCCTGTCCGATATGGACAGATGTGAATGTTATGGACATGCTTTTCAATGCAGTCCTGTCTGGACGTTAGGTAATGGCAGTCCTGCCATTTGCACACGTATTTAAACTTATTGTTGTCGACAATTATCTGATAAAACTGTTTAATGGCGTTCACACCACAAATGTCCACATTATCCGACCCATCGATACCGAACCCGCAGCGATGATTAGTCCTGTGCTCATTGAGTGCAGTTGGCGTCTTGTAAGCTTTGTCGCATCTTGGTTGGTCGCAGGCGAACGGAATAGTTCTTCTTCAGGTGTTTCCTGACGTGAACCGACAATTCCTTCTTAACAGTTGTCTTGAAGTCACACCACAAACAGTTGTGAACGTTCTTATTGTCCACAATTCCAGTCCGGAAATACTTTTTCAGATTATTTTTATCCATTGATGACAACATCCAATCATAGAAATGATCTAGTACAATTCTGTCGGATTGAAATTTGCAACTATTCTACTTCCAAACAAATATCACGAAAATTACTGGAATTATAAAAATAAAATATGTTAATCATTTTGATTAAAATACAGTCTATTAACAGTTTAATGGCACCTGGTTTGAGAAAATAGCCTGATAATTTCTTAAATTATTATGTGTTTTATTCGATATTATTTTCAATTTCAATTAAATTAATTTCAACGCAAATATTTCTCTACTTTTCTAATCATTAACACATTTGTCGGTCAATAAGAAAAGTCTGAATTTTATTTTAATTATTACTTCCTTAAGAATTAATTAAACAAGCTCATTTAAAAACAGTCCACCCATGATAATTTTAAATCATCATATTTCTTTGAAAATTCTTTTTTTAGTTATAATTTGAGATATAATTGGTTTAAGGAAAAAATTCGATTGAAATATTATTTTTAAATTGAAGCTAGGAAAAATTAGATAAAAGGTTTGTTTAAAAGCAATCATTGAATTGAGATTGTCCTTACTTGTTTTATCAAATTCTAGATTATTTCCATTTATTATTTATGGTTTTGTTTTCTCATTTCGAATAGAAATCATAAAAATTTTCGTTAATATTTTGTTTTTGATAACTAAGAGTCAAATTGCTTTCATAATCAGTTTTTTAAAGAAACAAGGAAAAATATAAAATGTCATTTCATTAAATCATTAATAAATTGCATCAATCAACATTTAATAAAAGAACTTTCTTTATTTTTTTATTGACTTATTCTAATCATTTTAATGGCAGGTCATTTCAAAAATTAATTGCAAACATTTAAATAATAGCTCAACTTGCCATTTTTTTCTGGTGATTGTGGAAATAAAAATGCATCAATAAATACTTGCTGTTTCCTGCTTGTTTTGGGTTTGAGACTTAACTAGCAAAGAACAATAAATTAGTCTAGATATTTTGAACCATATTAGAAAACTTAACAAACTATGGTTATGATATGTGTGAATATTTTTTATTAAGGATTTATTCTTACAACTTGGTCCATGTAAAAAACTGTGAATAATACGAAATAAAGATTGAATTTATTTTTCATAGAAAATGCAAAATATATTGAAAGGTGAATAC
>JAQIWP010002472.1:0-10890 GCA_034695525.1 Euzetes globulus
TATAATTAACACCGAATTGTTGTATAAGTAATATATTTATAAATCAATGAATTATTTTGTTTTTTCTTCAAATATCATATAATAACAGCCAAATAATAATAATTATAATAATAATATCCAACACATGATTAAAATAAACAACTTTTGCTTATTTTGTTTGTAAGAAACCAATCATTTTGTTGTTGTTGTGAAACAATCTATTGCTTAGCTTTCAATTTATTATTTAAATTGATTCAGACTTTTGTTAAACACAATCCTAATTAATATAATAATATTAAATATAAATTATGAAATGAAGCGATCATTTGGTTTCAATAGAGTATTTTGTCGAACCATTTATACTCTGACTGTAACCCTGTCTTAAATATTGAAAAGTTTTCAATGAATTTCTCAAAATATTCGATATGAAAGTCTTCTAAACGATATATTGCACTAAAATATCTATCGATTATTAATAAGTTACTAATTATTAACTATTAATCCAATAATTACTAAATCAATAGCTTTTGTCGAAAAACATTCAAACTTAAGTTAAAAACAATTCTTGAGTTTAAATGTTTTTTGAGAGTAATTTTTATAGTTTTTTTTGACAATTAGTTTAAATATATATATCAGAGTTTGTATTTGCTTTTTAAATAACTTATTAATTGATCACATCTTACGATCAGTGGTCCACTGCTTTCAATAGTATAATCAATATTTATATTACAAAATAACAGTTAAGAACATCGTATATAAAGAAGAGTAAGATGAAGAAGAAGGTGCGAGTGATAGACGAGCTCTTCCAACATTTCAAATAACCTTTAGTTGAATCAATCACTGCTCAATTAAAGGCAGCGACTTATCTGGCAGCTTTTTCACTTCATCAGTAAAGTTGTACAGCACAGTTAGCTCTGAAGGTGTCGTCAAGTGTTGAAATTAATGTCAATTATATGCTAAACACCAATCAATATCATTGCGAACGACTTTTTTTGTTTTGGTTTTTTCGTATTTTTTGGTTTCAAGCGTTTGGCAGCAAAACAAATGCAAAGAAACAAAACTATTGCTTAAAATTAAGACCACAACCATTTGATAAACACCGACGAACAGGAAGATGAAGAACTGTTGACTAAAACTAAAAATCAATAAAATAAAAAGTTAATTGAATTGAAGTTTTTTCACTAGAATTATAACAAATAATGAATAAACTGAGTTTTAATTTAGTTGATTGTGGACTTACCTAGAAGAGAGTCGTATTGAGTGTTTGAATGTCGCGAATTAACATAAAAGCCATTAGCCGTTGGGTCATATTAAGAGGGATTACTTTAAAGGAGATGTAGGTATAGTCTTCCATAAAAGAGGAAGTTGAGCATTTTGTATGCTGTAATGAATGAACACATTTTATTAGCACAACAATACCAGTGCCCATAGAGAAGACAGAGAGCGCTCAGCATAACACACACACACAATTGAAGAATTTTGAACTGAAGAATACCAGAGATTACAAACAGATATTAGGGACAGACGCCAACAACTCATTTGCTATTTCACTAATGTTCTCCTATTTTCCAGACAAATATTTGATTCAAACTATAAGTCTATAACTTAATTAAATTCATTGGACTTTATATTCATTGAATATTTTTATTGTTTTATAGGAAAAAAGAGAAGAATATAATCAAATGGTTTCTATAATAAAGTTTGAGAACAATTTCAATCTAAATAAGGACTCCAAATGGCAAAACATTTTCAAAATTGAAATTCAATTTATTTTTTTTAACAAAAAAAAAGATGTAAAGAAAAACTTGAGTTAAAATGTTTTCAATTTTATTAAATTCTCTCCCTATTGACGACAGACTATATTATTTCAATGAGAAAACGCACAGTTCTTTTGTGAAAAAGGAATGGGTGTGTTGTCTGAAGACTGGCCAAAAAATCAAGAGAACAGAGAATATAATTTGTGTCAAATGACTTTTGATATCTCAATGTATTAAAAACAAATTACTTTTGACTTCTCCCGAATAAATAGTGAATTAAAGAACAATTCAATTACATTAAGAAATTTAAAATCAATTTAAATTTCAATTGACTTTCGAATTAAAGTCTACTTTCAATAATAAAAATGACCAAAAATATATAGTTTTGATACGAAAAAATTGTGTGCACTTTTCTCCCGGTCCTTTTGGCGTCAATGCTCGGGAATAGACCTTTCTTATCATTTCTAATAAGAACAGTTAATTAAATTAAAATTGGATTTTTCAAAAAAGAGTATATTTTCTTAATTAATATTCAAAATGTTTTGATAAAGAGATTCCTCATTTGATAAGCGAATTGTAATTAATGGACGATAATTATTATTGAAAGTAAGACAATATTCATTAATCTTTTAAATATTAATTATGAGTTACAGCGATATTACAAATAAATGACTACTAATTATATAAATTTTCGAAACAATACTGTAATTAAAGTATAGCAGAGCTCTTATGTAAGTTTTCATAGGTTACACAAATGTGTAATAGTTTTCAAAATATTATTTTAATCTAAAATTTTTATGAAAACGAGAGGCAAACGCTTCGATATTCCGATGAAAAGTATGAACAGAGCCTTCAATGTATTAATACTTGTTTTTTAAATAAATAGTATTTAGTATTCAATAGTTATATACTAAATATATGTTATATAAATAGGAATATCGGTAAAGCGTTTGCTGCTCTTAAACTCAAAATAATATTTTACATAATATTCGACTACTTGTCTAATAGCGGAAATTAATTGAAAGGAAATTCGCGTTCAATTGATATGTTTGTCAAAACCACAAATAGTTTACTTTCTTTACGATTTAAATTCTCGATTTGTTTCTCAAATACCGTTTTATATATATTTAAAAATCTGAGAGAAATATAGAATAAATTTTCATTCAATTCAATATTAATTATGCAAATGACTCAGAAAATTATATTATTATTAGATTCAATAGAAGTAAAAATTTGATAATAATATCATTTGTGAATATTTGATATCAGTTTTAAGATCTCTTTTTTGTCGGACAACTATATTTTGAGTAATACTGAAGATTTTCTGCTAAAAGTGAGTTATCAACTGAATTAGAGAGGAATTCCTAACTGAAAAATAATGGACAGAACAGATGAAAATGGTTTCACTATTAAGAATAATATCAGCGAAAAACAGATTCCTCTCATTAATTAACATAAAACCTAATTAAGTTTTAATGTTTTTCTCCATAAACTATACCAAAAGAGACAAAAATAAAGAAAATATATTTAATTTAATATACAATAAATAATAATAAGTGTTTTGGTAAACACGAGACTAACAAAAATAACAGTAACTAAAAGAAGTGAATACTTTTAAACTAAAACAAAATAAAATCAATCCAATCATCAAATTATGACAGAATTCAACGAATTGTCTGAAAGTCTATAATCTATTGAATTTCTTTTCTCATTACATAAACTATTAACCAATCAATAAATATTCAGTTCAACTATAGATAGGAATATAAATAATCACTAAACTGATGATAATTACCTAAATTGATATTTAGATAAACTAAACAAACAAACCAATCACACAATTGTCTAAATTGTCTTTGTTTTTGTACATCCATTCAAAACAATTGAATTCAATTAAAATCAATCAATTCTTATGACCACAAAATTTACAGTAAATATGATTAAGATATTGATTTGGATCACAATCACAGTCTTGTTCACCAAAATGGTTAGCAATCGGACAAAACTGGATATTATTTAAGAGCTCACAATCAGTAATCAGTGGCCAAAGGAGTGGCCAAAACTGTGGCCAAAACTGTGGCCAAAACTGTGGCCAAAACTGTGGCAAACAACAACTAAAATTAATTAATCTCTTGAGTATCGATAAAAAAATCTAAAAAAATGGATAAAATTAACAAAAATTGTGATAAAATGAAAAGTGACTACAATTGTCGACATTCGACACTAAAATAATCGATAATAAGAATCAAATGAATAGATTCTGAAAGCTTTCTGACAGAAACGACAAATAAATAAAAAAGTTGGCCTAAGATTGTGAGCACTTTGTCTTCTGGAGTGAAGAACAATGAATTAGGTTTGTGTCAGAACTCCATTAGTTAAACATCACTTCTATGGAAGTATTGTTTTTGCCAATAATTATCAATAATTGTTATAATGTTTGAAAGTGGGTCCCAATTGTTTCTATTAAATACTCTTTATATCAATGTATTATTGGTTTTGTCTTATAGTATGTGTGAAACAGTGGCGCCAAATAACAGACTGACAATTGATTGCGACTAATAGGGCGTAAATTTGCGGTCAGTCTTATTCTTGTTGCCGTTCTCGACAATGCCGGTCGCAGTAGTCGGTGCCGCACGAATTTTGGTGGTCAACGGTTTTATATTTCTAGAGTTGAAGACGTTGTTGAGGTCGTGAGTTGTGAAAAGGGCACCCGAAAGGGTTGTTGTGGGAACTGCAGCAGCCAATTGAGTCAAAGGAATTGCCATTGGGGTCGAGGTGAGGCGGGTCAATGTCGCACTGTTTGGATTTGCTGACAAGGATGGGTCGAGGGTCAGGTTCTTGTGTAATTCCATGCTATATATGGGGAAAAGAGAAGAGAAAGGGATAAATGACTGCTATTTGATGCCCAACGAAACACATTAACTAATAGTTAGGATTAGATGAAAGAATAAATCAAAACAGAATTTAACTCAGAATAAAAACCTTAACCGTAATTAAAATGCAATTGATTTCGAGTTCACTTCTCTGATCGCATTGAAAACGCCTCTCATTTCAGATCGATATCATTGATAGGAAAATGAAATTTGAATACTTGAGGCCTGCATTCAATCCGAGTCAGATTGAAACTCGACTTTAATTCATAGAATATGTAGAAATAGTTTTTGTGCCAAAAGTTATTCTAATGTGAGAATAGGTTAAAAAGAGTAAGGTTTGCAAAGAAATTGATTTTCAATTATATAGAAAACCATCCAAACATTTAGTGAAATAACGAGAGAATAACGATATGATTAACGAAAGCATTGCATTTATACTGTTATAGAAAAATGAATTTTTGATTATTAAAATGAATTATAAGTTAATTAACAAAAGGAGTGAATTCTAACGAATGTTAGGCTATAATCAATCATTTCAGGCAAAAGTAATTAAAAAAAATTAAGCACTAAAACCGTTAGTTATGTCCATAGGGTTAGTGTCAGACAACAAAAGAGTGTTAGCAATGGCTCTCACTTTAAGCCAAACATCAATGGACACACTGTTCATGGCTTGAGTGCCCTTTTCTGCAACTGATTTACAAATTAAGTTATTTTTCACTTCACTCTTGTTTTTGTAAAAAACTTAATTCTGATAGAAATTAAAATTGCAATCATTTTTTTGTCGCAATTCTTTGTTTTAAAAATTCAAATCAGGATTAATTTGGAAACAAAAACAAGAGTCAAGAATAAGAACTGACCAATAAATAAAAGATAAGAATTAAAAGAACAGGAATTAGACGGAATTAAATTAGCCTCGTTAATCAAGAACAGATATACGGATCTAAATTAATTTCATTTTATTAGAGTCAATGTTGGTTTAAATGCAAAGACGGGGAGAGACAGAGTGCGTATTAGCTCGGGTATAACAGTGGTTGAATGCAATGAAAGTAAGTGACCAATGGATAGCTTTCGCTGGAATCAAATATTAATTTTTGAGCAGTTTTTGCACAGAAAAGACATTAATAAACGTTAATAGAGTTCGGAAATTGTAACTAATGCTTGAAGGACAGTCGGCACAGACTCGGCAGTGCTCATGTCTTCAGATTAATTGACAATTGGCTTCTGATTAGGTCTTAATTCTTATGAAATTTCTATTTATTGATGGAATAGAATTGAGTTGTTTTGAAATGAGTTCTCCAAATGGAGATTAAAAAGAAGAGAATCACAAGAAAGTGATAGAAATAGAAAGTGAATGACTATTGTATTGGAGAAGAACTCAAAGAATAACATCGAAGGAGAAAATCAAGTTTTTGGGAAAAGAAACAGTGGATAGGAGTCGAGTCAAAGGAGATGGAAAAGAATTGTCAACTATTATGAATGGAACAGAAGGGGAAGGACATGGAGTCATAAAAAATAGGAAAATCAGTGAAGAGAAAAGTGAAAAAAGTTGAGCTAAAAGTAGTTTATACTCACTATTAGTGATTTGCTAGAAGTGAGTGATTTGGAAACAAAGCTCTGGTATTTCGAGGCAACGGAGGATAGATTAATAACAATATGATTGGAAAGTGCTATTAGTGCTGATGGCATACAACCACACAATATTACACTTGCAATTCTCTGGAAATTATTCAAAAATGTGAAAATTCGTGCCTTTCTCTACTTATTTGAGGATAAATACTTGTATTTCTTAAACATCTATTAGTTATCCAAACCATTCATTAATCGAATGATGAAATTTCTTCAAATTAATTCATCTGAAATGAAATCTATTCAAATAATTTAGAGAGATCTAGGCCATTAATTCTTGTTCAATGTCATTAGATCATTCTTTTTTCATTTTGTTCGTCTGCGTAAGTCTATAATCATTTGTCATTTGATGAGTCAATCATTTTCTCAAAGAATTATATGTTTTGTGTCTTTTGTTCTCAATTTCTGAAGTGTTTGGAATCTAAAGAGAACTTTCATTTCTGTTACTAAAGACAAACAAATTGATCGATCATTTGATATAATCTAAAGATTTGAAAATTTCAAAATATCTGCGGAGATATGTTTTTTGGGTCCTGAAACTCGAATAAATGACAAAATTTTCATCTTTTTAATGATTTATTACTTTTTCATCAAAAATATTTGCAGAAAAGTGAAGCGAAAACAGAACCATATATTATACGAATGTAGAAAATGGCGAAAAAATCAGTCAAACAAACATTAGTGGAGCGAAAAGAGCAATAAATTTTCACATTTTCGAAATTAATTTCCGATTTGGAAGAAGAAAAATAGCGATAATAAAAAATAATATAAATAGAGAAGCCTTTTGTGATTACAATTAATGCTAATAAGCGTTCAAACAGTGAATTATGAATGAATGGGACGTAAAGTGAGTTTGGAGTTAAAGGCGATAACAGTTAAAGAAGAAATAGCGATTTAAAGGGTCCTCCAAACACCTCAACAACGTCCCAATTTTGGTTCGGAGCCAAACTTCTTTCTCGTGTCTGACTTTCTGTTCACAGGTTTAGCGCAAGAATTATGTCTTGTTTTGAGCTCCAAATCATTGCAGCGGAGATGAGTTTAGATAATCCTTATATTAATATTCTGTGCACTAAATATGTTTTACAAACAATATTCAACTCAAATGCTTTCAATATTTTGCACGCATTTTATTAAACTCTTGAATTAATATCGTTTTGAAAGTCATTTGAGTCATAAATAATTGAAATTTTTAACATAAAATGCCTACAAATATAGGTTTGGCTTAAATTTGGTTTTTGGTTTGCATTCAGAAATGGTTTGTATTTAATTATATGGACGCCACACACGTACTAATTATGCCATTCCCAAACGTATTGTTCTATCAATGGCTCTGTGTCTTTGCGCACAACTACTTGTGCTGAGAGTTCATAAAAAAGATATTCTCATAATTTTCATCGATTGGTCCCGACTTAAGATAAATGCTATTAATATTTATGACATAAATAATTAATTTCCAAATTTTATATAACAATCGAATTGATTACATTTGGAAAGCATTTTGTGGTATAGAAACTCAAATCAATGTGTTTTCAAAAGAATTGGTTTTGAATTAAACATATTTTGATAATGTATTACAAAAATTTAAAATATTGTGTGATTTGAAACATTGATTATCATTGCATTGATATCCTATTGTATCGATTGGTATATGAGTTGTGTGTCTCTCTCTCTCTCTATATATAGAGTCAACGTTTTTATCGAAAATGAGATTTTGTCGCAACGCTTGTTGTGATAGAAAGCAATGGATGTGCGTTCGAGTGGTTCGACTGCACAGCGAAAGGCAGTGGAGTCGAGGAGAAGCGAAAATGACAGTATTCTTACCTGGTATTGATTAGGTATTGCGCCAGATTTATAGACTCAGGTGTTCCTGAAATGGCGACCGCTCTATCCTTAGAACCTTCTTCGGAGTTTGAGATTTTAATGGTGGCGCCCGAAAGTTGCCTGAAATAGAGAGTCATTAGTAGCACTCGTCAGTGACTTTGATTGTGATCGATGTCGTGTCTAATGAGTCCAATCAAAGTGACAGAGTCTTACCTAATTTCATTAATTTTGGCGCCACCCTTCCCTATTATACACCCGATTAGATCATTGGGTATACTCATCTCGGTGGTGGCTGCGGCTGTAGTGGCCAGGGCAGCAGTGGCTGCACCGGGTTGGCCCAGACTATTGGCTGCTGCCAAAGTTGCCAGGGCTATATCCAAAACAAATCGTAAACGTTACTCAACTACTAATCGAAGATAAATGACTTTCCGATAGAGTTTTGACATAAAAGTTAACTCTTTTTGTCGCATAATTTTTGGCTCAAAATGTGTGGAAAATTAGTTCATTATATCGATTAATGAGAAAAATGTTTTAATGAATTATTTGCCAAAAATTATTAGCCTTTTTGTCCAATTAATCAATAATTACAAAATCCAAGTTTAAACCGAAATTAGAAGGAATGGATACAACGAAAACAAGCGAGGGATACCTTGAGGGTTGAGGGTCCCAACGTTGTGCCCGGGAAGGAGAGGGGCATGCTGCAACGCCAGTCTATGCAACTTCGTGAGCTGAGCAGTTCATTGTATGATTGTTTGTATTGTTTTGTGGAGTAGCCAAGGAGTAGAGGAGATGAAGAGGAAAAAGAGGACAACAATGAGTCAACAATTTTGAGCTTTAATATTAAGCAAATTTTGTTTCTGAAAATAGTATTGTAATTATCAGAAGGATTTGATTAATAGTTAAATGATTGGAAATTATATACTCGACTGACAATAGCTATGATTCGCAGTATTTATAATTATTGATTAATAATTGAATGAATCGATAGAAAAGTAGATCACAATTGCATTGACTGCCAACACAACTTCAAACCACTTCTTACCGCTTTTTCTCAATTAATTCCAGTGATTAAAGAATAAGTTAAGGCTTAATACAACTCATTGAGTATTTCTAACAAATTAATAACAGAAACTCAAATAACGTGCGAAAAGCAATCATTAGTTTATTAATCAAATGTTAGTCTAAGTGAAAGACAACATAAGAAAAGTAAGAATCAAAATAGAAGACAAAGTCAAACATAAGACAAAGACATGCGATTCAATCACAATTTCAGACGAAATACAGGTTCGAATTGATTGGGGTTTGAGTGGACATTGGATCAGAAGAGGAGCTCTGACCCAACAAGGATTTGATCAACATTTAAATTAATTGTTTCGGTGGAGTATTTCCTGGTTATGGAGGCTGGAGAAGGTTAAGCAGGTCAACAGTTTGAGTAATGAGTGGTGGCACTGGACAGAGTCAGTGCCATCAGTGCATAGGTAGTGTTCATATGGTGGACAGTGATGTCGATTAAAGAATTGATAAGTGAGACAAACATAAAATCTACAAACAGTTGTTTTTATATTAAAATCACTTACAAAAGCAGTGTTTCCGATCTGCAGCCCCGATGCAGGAAACTCCACTAAGCCGTGACACTGTTGATCACATAAACCCTGTCAGTTATTTGGACGGGCATAGGAACCGAATGTGCTATTATTGCGTACCATAAATATGATAGTACTTCATAAATGTTATTTTAGAGCATTTCATATCACAAACAAAGAAATTAAGTGCAAAAATTCAACTTAATTTTAGGGATGGCTTTTTTCGGACTTTCGTTTGGATTTTCATTGGCTTTCAATTCAATCAAATCTGTTATTCTTCTGACGAAGAATTGTCTCCAATTTGAATATCAAATTATATTTTTTCGTGTTTTCAGTAAAATAATTGTGAAAATTGGTTTAATTAATTGAATTGTGGACTGAATTAGAGGCAAATGATTAAAACAGCTCTAAAGATAAACACATGCATTGCTTTGTGTTAAGCATTGCATTACAGAAGCACTCATTTTAATAATAACGACCGAAATTGACATCAAAACTGATAGATTTGTGCCAAACAAGCAGTCAATACTTACATCCGGATGAGGGATTGCGTATTGTCCTTGAATTGTGTAGGCCTGACCACCAGCAAAGATGACTGGAGGCATAGCCGGCTTAGGACGGTATGGAATTGTTGCGCCTTTCGGTGGAGACTATTAATGGAAATATTAGTTTTCAGTTAAACTTTGTTTCACTTTTCGTCAAAATTTATTATCATTTGTGGGAATGAAGTGAAAGTGTGGGACATATTCGCAAATTAATTTAGTTTAGCGCTCAAATGAATGGCTCCAGTGTTGAGCAAAACTAACAAAACATTAGTTAATAACGAGCTCTTTCTTGTTTTAGCCAAGAATTATATAATATATATTCATAAATCATTTTCAATTCATTATTATTTTTCAACCATTGATTATGTAAATGGTGTTCACATTCAGGAATCGCGTGAAAGACATCTCAATATCGGTTCGCAAATCCATTTTCTGTTCAACTTTTGTTTTGTTTGGAAAGAAATTTATGACATAAAAGCTTTTAATTTTAGTATTCTTGGAGTTAAGCAATATTTGAGGCAAAACTAAAACATCCGATGACTGGAAATTAAAAATAAGAAAACAGAGAACAGAATCCAAACAAATTGTTTAAAGATTTTCGTTATCGATAAAATGCGGTTATATTTTTGGCTCAAAATCCAAAACAACCCTAAAAGAATCAACCAAATGATGACAAAAGTTGACTCTCTCTCTCTCTCTCTCTCTC
>JAQIWP010002473.1:0-10889 GCA_034695525.1 Euzetes globulus
TTCATTGACAACTGATAAGTGATCACAAGTTTGATTAGAGAGTAACCTGTATTCTTGTAAACATTATAATCATTTTATTCAAAATATTAAGAACTGTAATTAGAATAAAGATTGCATTTTAAACATTTATATACAAAATTAAACTGTAAACATAATATGTAACACAAAACATTAAAACTATGGTACTACTGTCAATGAGTATGCAAATAAATTAAGTGCGTTTTATTTTGTTCAAACAAATCTATTTCATTTCAATAATTCATTCCGCTTGGTTATTTAATCGATATACAAAGATTATTTTTGTCTAAACAATTTCCTGTTTCATTTTAATGTCAATTTCCAGATTTCACTTTATAACTTCTAACGTTTAATTTTGGATGCTTCTAGAATAAGTACTCTAAAGACAAAGATGGCCAAAAAAATAATGTTTGCCACCTCTTGCATAAAAACGAAAAAGTTGTTTATTCTCTCAAAAATTTTATATTGAAAATGGGTCACGAATTCAATGAGCTTGCTATGATTCAATAAATCTAATAATTAATAAATGTATTAATTCTAACATAAAATATGAATTATCTGATCTAATTTTAAATTCAAATAGATTAAAATATCTAGATATTAAATAGATATTTCTATTAAAAAAAAGTATTTCTCCTTTCAATGGAATCGTTTTCTCATGCAAATTGCCTACACAAATTTATCATGATAAAAATTAAACAAATAATTGAATAACAGAATCTGCTTTCATAAGTGCTTCTATTTTAACCAAGCTGACAAAAACATTTAAATTATCCCGAGCTAACTTTGGTTAAAATGGTTTCGCGAGCTAGTTAAAAATAGATTAAATGCTAAAACTAATTGAAGTAATTTAGTTGTCTTAACTCATTTTTGTGATGTGGCTTGTAGCTGAATAGGAAAAGTTTTCGATTGATACTAAGATACGAGGATTTGACCACGGCTGATTTGTAAAGTGTCTAGTTTTAAAAAAGACCAATTTTTATCGGCTTATTAGCATATTTAAGTACCTAGATTATTGTCTGAAATTCGAAAAAGAAGATTGAAATATCGTGATTTGAAAGAAGAAATATATACTTGAATGCGATTCAATGGTTATGTTTAATACAGAAATACAATATTCATTCATACTTTGAAATAATGAATTGCTTACAAAAGTAATGAAACAGATGTCTAATAAATGTTTAATTCATACTTATTCTCATACGTTTAAAGTTATCAAACCTCTCAAAATATTAACTAAGGTTAAATTCTTTTATAATTTTTACAACTTACTATGGACATTCAGTTTGAATTAGCTTGGTTAAACTTAATATACATGTGTCTAAAACAGAAAATAAAGATTTAAAACAATTTATTCCTGGGTATTAAGAAAAATTATCTTTTTTAATACCCAGGAAAACAAATCATCCTGGCCAAAATTGGCTTAGCTTATCAATTGTAATAAAACAATGAATTTAAACATTTCTGATATTGTAGAAACTTGGTGAATTACTGAAACTTATCAAAAATATCCAGAAACAATATAAAATTACTGACACAATTGACAGAGAATATAAACAATTCATAATTAGTGAACTAAAACAAATCGTAACAATAGATACCAATGAAAGGACCGGAAAGCCTCTCAATCAGACCCAGTATTTTGAATTTTAATTTCAAATTCAATTTGTTTCTTGCAATCAATGAATTGAGTAAAGGATAACATTTGTGAGCATTACTACCGATTAATGACAAAAAATAGTTGACAGCAAACAAATTGATCACAACTACGAACATAAGAAAAGTGGAAACAATGCGATAGTAGACTATCTTTTCATTTATAATGAAAATTACTGCCAAGTCGATAACCGGAACAATTACGTAATAATAAGCAAACAGAATAATCCTTAGCCAGGAATTGATTTCTTCAAGGGTATATACAGAGCAGGCATCGTGATCTTTGCAGATTTGTAGAAGAAACCTGGCCATTTGCGGTTTTTTGAATTGTTCTATTAAATAAAGGCAAAGCAAGTTAATAAGACTTGGCCATAGTTTAAAAATATTACCTTGTTTGATTGCAAGTTCAAATGATTCTGATATTTGTTTAAATTTTAAGCTCAGGTACAATGTTATGGTAAACACATAATAGAAAGAGGTCAGCATAAGAGCGCCCACAACGTTAACCGTTACCGCGTTCATTATTCACCAGAAAATTGTCAACAAAACTGGTCTGTCACCAATTAGATACTGGTAATATATGGTAATGGCCAGTAATAAGAGATGGACACAGCTCTGGCCCACTATAACACACAGACCGATGTATTTGAATGAATGGTTGCAATACTTCTTAAAGTGTTGACTATTTTTTGAATTCAATTCCAGAGTTTCTACAAAAGTCAGTTTCCAAAAGAAGTAAAGGTGTTTGGCATTTCTCCCAGCCGACATTCGCAAGATTATTATGCCTGGGGAGAGGGAGAGGGAAAGAGAGAGTCACCTATTTTATTTGGACTGAAGAAAATACATACCGATGAGAGCAAACAAGAAAACCAAACTTGCAAACAGTAAATGCAATATATCGGGTCGACTGAACGATGTCAAGGGATCCGCCAACAAGTCGTGAATCCATTTGTCTTTAGTCCAGAATAATACAAAGAATCTGATGGTTTGCACGATTAGCACAACTTTCTGTGCGTAGGCGATTATTGACCGGTGGAGTGGGTATATACCAGCCCTGTACTCTTCAAAAATCCTGGGTGATATAATAAAGTGCCATTTGAAGTATGTATTGAATAAATCAATTCCCTCAACTTGCTCCAGATATTTATCCTTTGAAATACATCCTTTAAATTTTTTTTTGAGCTTGATCATAATGTTATTTGTGTTGGTATTTTTTTTTCATAAAATCTGATCAAATATTAGGAATATTTTTTTTGTGACATTAGAATAAAGTTCAAAAAAAATATTCAAAATACTCAGAAAAATAAAAATTCTTATTATCACATAAATAACCAAGGATTTCTAAATTATGAATTGCTAATCTTAGAACAATAGCATACGGGTACATATTTAAGGTTATCCCTGTTGAGTTGAATTTAAAATTATAGATTAAAAATGGCAAAAGATCACGGAATCTAATAATTAGCATTAATAAGAATTTTTATATTTCTAAATATAAAATGCTTTTTGAAAAGTTTTGAGTATTTCATTGATTTACTCATTTTTTATGAATTTATTCTTATGACAGTTTCATAACTTTTCAATTTATCATCCAGATCGTTAATGATAAGCAAAAATAAAAAATGATCAGTAAATGTCAAAACACTTCAACATTTCATTGATCGAAGATTGATTGATCATTGATTATATTAAATTAATTAAGCAAATTAATTATTACATGTTTATTTTATTTTCGATAATTATTCATAAGAACAATAAAAATTTAATTACTGA
Source organism: Euzetes globulus (assembly GCA_034695525.1). NCBI lineage: Eukaryota > Metazoa > Arthropoda > Arachnida > Sarcoptiformes > Euzetidae > Euzetes > Euzetes globulus. Next base: position 3,448 of record JAQIWP010002473.1, read on the forward strand.
ATATTTTAAAACAAATAATTATTTTCAGAATATCATTAAGAATCAAAATACAGTCAATCTTCGTTTGTAAACAAATTAATAGCAAGAGTCAACATAAAAAAAATCAACGTATCTGATACACTCGAATGCCAGTATAATCACCATCCCATGTAATCAACTTTCATTTATAATCAACAACTTCTAGTTCCCAAATCCACTTCAATAGGCATTAATGATAAAAATGGTAACTTATAATCAACTCCTGTTTAATCAACAAACCTGTGATACACGCTGACCAAGAACTTTTGCGGGGAGGATAGCTCTTATTGATCAGAGTATTACAAATCGGAAATTGATAGTTCGGGTATTGTTATTGGGAACGGTTCTTGAAGTGGTGGCGATTACATGAAAAGAAAGAGTTGGCACAAACACATCACATAACATATTTATTAACAAAACAAATGAAGAGGAGAGCAGAGCTCTGCTCAGCTCAAAAGTCACAAATGACCAGAGAGAGAAATATTATCGTCTAGACAGTTTGGATTAAGTATGTCTGGAATAAATTGTAAGGGTTAATATTGTAAGGTACCTGCGAGTGGCTTTGCATTTAATTTCATTAATTAGATTTCATAATAACCTTTTATTTGAAGATAAATTGAACTGATTTTAGGACAATTGAAATTAAAATAAAATGAAAACTATTGAAATAAATAATATTCGAACACTCAGTAATAGCTGTGAAATGAAAATCTGGTTTTAGTTTGCATTCAAAAGGATTATAATTTCAGATAAGATTATCAGATAATCCCTTTGAATGCAAACTAAAAACAAATTTTCATTTCATTTCATAGCAATAAGTTATTGCCAATAATTGAATATTATTTATTTCAATAGTTTTCATTTTAATTAGGCCAAAATTTACCGCCACTCGCAGGTACACTGCAATATTGCTTATGCTTCCCAGATATTAAGGCACCGATAATATTCCTCTCTCTGAATATAACGTTAGTAACCTCCAGGCAAATGTTAAATTTTTTAATGACTCATTTATTTTATTATTAATATGAAGTTTATATTATAGACTATGAGTTGGAAAAGAGTTTAGTAAAAAAAATCTCTGTTTAAAGAAGTTGGACAGAATGACAGGACTGTTACAGAAGCGGCCATTTTGTTCCTTATTCTTGCCTAAATGCAGTTAAATTAGAATTAATTTAGTTTAATATTACCGAATTATTATCAACATGTGCTATGTCATGGATTAAGATGTTATTAAATTATTTGTTTGAAATGAATATTTTAATCTTTAATTCGTTTGAATTGTTTTGCTTATAATGGTTTAGGCTTTTCTTTAAACAGTTGAGCTCAGACATAGCTATATCTAGGCACGTCGACTGCAAGACGATAGACAATCATTCTACGTACAACTGTTACGCCTGTTACAGTGTATGATCAGAACACTGTGAAAGTAAAACAATTCTTTGTGTCAGAGCTGCTATTTGGCAATTACGAGAAAAAGGTTGAAGGTCTCCGTTTATAAAAAAGTGTGCCATTCAGTAAGCAATTAAACCTATTTTAAACTGGACATATATTTCTATTCGCCTAAAATAATAAAAATTAAATTATTCCGAATATTATTTTTGAGATATTTAATGATTTGACAAATGAGAAAGTTATTATCGAAGAGTAGGGGCGGAAAGACCTGAGAATGTAAGTACGTTATGTCTGAATATTGTGTGACTTTGTTTACATAGTTTTTAGACAACTTTTAGGCCAATTTACTATTTATTAATTCAATTAGAATTTAGTTTAATTTGGATCTCAATTTCTCAATTACCCGGCTATAAAATCTAGTTGTGTCTAGATTTTAGCCAAATATATTGATTTGTGTGGAATTGGGTCGAGTGGTGACAATCAGTGAAACTCCCACTCAATTGATATTAAATATTTGAAAGTAGATAATGAAGTGATGGACAGAATGTATGTCTAAATAATGTGATTTCTTTTGATGGCATTTCTGATCTTTGATTTCAGGCTAAACCTATTATCTCCAAACCGCGAGAGAGTCAGTAATATTAGTTTGTCTTCTGATTACCAAACATTTCGAAGCAATGTTTGTCTTAAGAAAATCATTGTCGACGACGACTCCTCTAAAGTCTGGTCTCTTTATGATTGTGGCCCCAGAAATATATCATCCCCTTTAATTTGTTTGCCACCCGTTAGTGGAACGGCTGATGTCTTCTTTCGTCAACTGTTGGAATTGTCTTCAAAAGGTTATCGAGTGATTGGAATCGAATATCCCATATATTGGACTCTAAGAGAATTCAGTAATGGTTTCTCCAAACTGTTGGATCACTTGAACTTAGAGAGAGTCCATTTATTCGGTGCCAGTTTAGGAGGATTTTTAGCCCAGAAGTTTGCAGAAAGTACTTACCAGAGCCCTCGTGTCCACTCACTACTCCTGTGCAACACATTTAGCGACACATCGGTCTTCAATCACACGGATTCCGCCCAAATGTCTGATCTTTACATTTATCTCATTTCTATTCATTGCTTTGATTCGATTTCAGGTTTTGGATGACTCCTAACCCTCTTCTTAAGAAGTTAGTGATGGGCAGCACTTCTATGCACTCCTACTCCAAAGATCAGTCGATTTTAGACGCCATTGAGTTTATGTCTGAAAAGTTGGATTCTTTATCACAGCCAGAGTTGGCCTCAAGACTGACACTCAATTGTCTTAATTGTTATGTCGAACCTCAGAGACTGCATAAAATAGACATCACTCTAATGGATGTAAGCACTGAACAAATGATTGTATATTTATGTAGTAATGACCATCGATTGGCAGGTCTTCGATCCGAGCGCTTTAAGTCAAACAGTTCGCGAAGAATTATACAAATTATATCCAAACGCCAAAAGAGCTCATCTCAAAGATGGCGGCAATTTTCCATATCTTAGTCGTTGGGAAGAAGTAAATATGCATCTAATCATTCATTTGAGACAATTCCGAACCACCAAATATTCTGCCGGTTCTGAAATCTGTGACCCAATAGAAGTCGGGACACAAGTAATGGTTGAGTCCAAGTAAATGCCACTTTTTGCTAAAAATCTCCACTCTTTGACTGTTCCGCTGCTCAACATTATGTCAAAGACTGTTTTGTCGGTGATTTTAGTCTTTACTAAATTAAGTGATATTTTATTGAATTTTAAGATTTTATTGAATTATATTTTTAACAAATTTGGGAAAAGACTTATTACTAGACATAAGATTTTGATGAAAATCTATTGATTTATTCAATAAAAAGACTAATTATAATAAAAGTGGTCAATAAGTGGTCAATGGGTGAGCACTTGTCTTCCTCGCAGTATTCTTCTCATTAAAATAATGCGTCCCTTTTTGGTAGAGATCCTAGTAATCCACCCACACTTTCGTATCCGCTTCACTTCAGAGGGCTTTTCGAAATGCCAGCGAACGTTATGTCGGATCTGTTGGTATTCCGAAGACTCGCTCCTTATCCATGAGTTCACTCCTAATCTCCAAAACAAACGAAAGCCACTCAAACCAAAACTCATTTCCTCCAAACCTTTCCACAAAATTAAAGACAAAAGATATAATTAAAACAGAAGACTGTTAACAAACACCAACTTAATTGTCAAGGTGATTTTTACAAGTAATCTGAAATTGAATCAAGCTCAAATTGAGCACAATTTCACTGTTTTGTCATTTATGTTTACAAAACTAGAATGGGTTTCACTCATACATTACGTTATGTCGTACAACGATGTGATGAATCAAATTGAATGATAAACATGTGATTATCACTTGATTTTGAAATCAGGTTAAGAATAATTTGGGAATTTGTTACTCCATTTGTGAATATATTTTCTATTATTTTCTGAATTTTAATCTTTTTTATACTGAAATTGAATTGTTTTTGAGAGTAATTTGTATAAAATAATTACAAATATATTGAATGGAAAACCAAAATGAGTGGAAACCTGAGAGGCATAGACTTCACGCTAAATATCTTAAGAGATGTCTTCAAGTATTGCCGCCGTCGTTGGCCTCATTGGACATAAGCCGGTATTGTATCATGTTTAATTATTTAAAACATTTTCATTAACTTCTGTAAAACTGTTTACAGTCTTACCATCGCATTCTTCGCCATTTCAGGACTCGATCTCTTGGATTGTTTGGATTTAATTGAAGATCAAAAGCAAGAGATAATTGATTGGATTTATTCATTGCAAATATTGACCGCAAATCGTAACTACTATTTGTTTCGGTCAAACCATTTGATTGAATTGTTGTAAATATTTAGACAAAGAAAGGGGTCGCCATGGGTTCAGAGGGTCGGCAGCCAATGGGGCCGACAGTAAATATGACTGTGGAAACGTTGCCATGACTTATTGTGCCCTTTCTTCCCTTCTTATTCTTGGCGATGACCTGAAAAGAGTTGATAAGAAGGCAATCATTGATGGTCTGAAAGAACACCAGTTGAGTGATGGCAGGTATGCGACCATTGATTGCGATTCCGAACAAAACTAAAAGCTTTTAAACGTTTAGTTTCGTTCCCGTAGTTTACGAAAAGGAAAACGATATGCGATTTGTTTATTGTGTGACAACTGTTTCATACATTCTTAACGACTTCTCAGCAATTGATAAACAAAAGACAATTGACTTCATTAAGAAGAGTTTGGTTCGTCATAAACCCAAACCATTTAATTGTTGAATCTTTTTTTAATTTCAGAGCTACGAAAATGGTTTCGGTCAGTGTCCGGGTCTTGAAAGTCACGGCGGCTCTACTTATTGTGCTTTAGCTGCGCTCACACTCTTGGATGAGTTGAAACAATTAACTGACAAAGAAATATCATCTTTAAAGCGATGGTGTCTTTCCCGCCAAACCGATGGCTTTCAGGGAAGGCCTAATAAAGACTCAGACACTTGTTATTCTTTTTGGGTGGGAGGGGCTCTCAAACTGATCGATGCTTACCATTTAGTCAATAAAGAGGCGAATGAGTCATTCATTATGTCGACACAAGACTTGATAACTGGAGGACTCGCCAAATATCCGGACAGTATTCCAGGTATTGTCTTCAGTAACTTATTTGACATTCAATCGATTGATTTTTGCAGATCCTATGCATACATACCTGGGTTTAAGTGGTTTAGCTCTGAATTCGGTCGATAATCTACTGCTTTCAGTAAACCCGGCCTTAAATATTAGTGAAAGAGCTGTTCAACACTTAAACAAATTACATTCTCAATGGAAGTGCAATTCATTTCAGTTTAATTCAATTATTTAATTGCTTTTGTATTTTGATTTCAATTTTCCTACATTTTTATCAATTGGTTCCAGAAATTGAATTTAAATACAAAATCTTTGCCAAATGATGATGTGATCAACTAATTGGTCACAACTGAGTCATTCTTGTTAATAGTCAGACAGTGTAAGTGTTTGATGCACTTCCATTCAGATAATTCGGTCATTTAATCTTGATAGTTTCATAATATTGAATCAATCATTTAATTAATCTGACTATTAACAGAAAAACTCAATTGTTATCATGATAAACTAAATTTGGTCGATCATCTTTCAATATTCAACCGAAACTTCATTAGAATCGGTTCTCTATTTTTGTTATTCCTATCAAAATTTTTTTTATAAAATGTTAAATATTTAAATTTTTTGAGCTTTTATTTAAAATTTTTAAACTTTATTAACGAAATTTTGTCAATTTATTAAAATTTATTTTTCAAATCAAATGATAATTATTTAGGTAACAATGGAATGATGCAAATATCAAAACGATAGACCTGTTCAACATTTTTAGCCAATTAACCAAATTTAGTTAATTTGAAATGAGATAGTTTAAAGAAATTGGTGCCTTAAAAGCCAACCCTCGGAAACTGATAAGTTTGAGGCTCCACTCGAGGAACTTAAGTATTCCTGGCATTGAATGTTAACAAATCATGTTTCACAGAAAAATATATTCTTAAACATTTCTACAAATCTGTGGGACATTTTTAATTTATGCCAAAGTCTTCAAAACATTTCCATTAATATTTCGGTATTTAACTCATAATTTTGTCCATTTCTTCACTAACAAAAAAAGTCAAGAATATATTTTCTCGAAGAACTTTTTATCTATTTTGAGATGAGGTCTGTTTTTGACAGATTATGTTAAAGCGATGGATATGTTTTCCAAATAGATTGGAAATATTCATCGAAATAATTGATGTTTAAAATCGTAACATTTAATAGATTTGGATAAAAGTTATAATAAAATTGAAATAATTGAACTAGGTTTATAAAGAACCTTACTTTGTTTGCTATGAGAGACTGGAGATGAGAGAAAATCGATGGCAATAAATGTTTGGTGTATTGCAGTGAAAAATATTTGATGCTTAAAGCAAGAGATTGAATATACCTTGGAGTCTGTCCTTGACTTTTACCTGAAACTACGTTTTCGAAGTACGTGTTGTAAATTTCAATGACGTTAATGCCTGAGCACAACATTTCATTGCGGATAAATCTATTAGACATAATATTCTGTGCTTGGATTCCATATCGACACACATAACAACATAGAGTATGTCATACTCTGATATTACTAACACTAATACCTGTTGGGCTGCAAAACAAATGAAGCCAATGATTATGCGCTCAAACATTCACTTCAAATCAAGTTTATCAATGTTTAGAATTCAAATTCCTCATAAACTGACCTTAATTCTAATCCAAACTACTTTTTATGGCCTTCGACTCGTCATTCAATGATTTAAAGACAAACGTTATCTTTTGACTCATTTCAATGAAGAGATGATCAAATCAATAGTTTTCAACCGAAATCACCACAACATATGATAATTTGATTCAGTAAAATATTCATCATAGCCTTTTCATAGTTAAACAAGGGAAGTATTCTTTAGTTTCAAATTGTTTCAAGACTATTAGAAAGAGACCGAGTATAGACAGAGGTTCTATATCCATGATATAAACATTGACCTCTGAATTTTGACAGCCTGAAGGTCCCCTTAGGCATTTATCGAATTCAAGAAACACCAATCAGGCCATTTATCTGATTTATCAAATTGTTGACTTTAAAATAAGAGGGTGGCCTAAAATTTTACCATTCCCTCTAAAAGAAATCTAACTTGCAAGTTTTTGAACAAAACAATAATAATCAGGTCTTGGAGAACATTTTACTTTTATAAAATTGGTGGTGTATAAATAATTTTACAAGAATATACCCTTTGATAGGTTGATACCAGTATTACAGTTATATCAGGTATTGCCATGGGGAAGGGGGCTTTACCGAGTATACCTTTCAACAATTCAATTTTTCCCATTTTACGTCATTTTGTCAGTTTCGGAAATTTTACTATTTCTCCCCATAGAATTAACATGGGATTTTTCCCCATAGACTTAACATGGGATTTTTCCCCATAGAGATCGGAAGAG
>JAQIWP010002474.1:0-10886 GCA_034695525.1 Euzetes globulus
CTATTGGTTTGAATACAAAGTTATTATTAATAATAATAACGATTAAAGATTATTACATTTGCAACAAAACAATTGGAGAAAAGTTTGAAAAATGTAGTCAGCAATAAGTCTCCCAATATTTTATATGTGAAACAAACAGATGTGCAAAACGAATGCATAGAATTAGTCGAAACCAATTCATAATCCGGTGATTATTGGCTTTAATAATAGTAATAATGGAGAGACGATATCACACGTGTAATGAGTCGATCCTTTCATACAAGTGATGCCAATGGAGGTGCAATGTAATGATCAGACAATCGGAGGGTCTTATAATAAATTGGTTTCGTTCCATACTGTTTGGCCATTATCTTAACGCCAGGTGGATATTAAGGTTAACTGTCCAATAGTGGAAATGACCAAATAAATAATGTGCGCCTCATTTGCCATTTCCAATTTGCTGGCGATTACACTGAGAATCAATACACCTGTAATTACAAGGACCAACTACTCTATTTCCTCTTTCAACATTCAAATCTCATTTTAGATTCAAAGATATTCTCCTTTTTAGTACTTCCATATAAAAGATTTAAATATTCTGCAAGAATAATTCAAATTTTTAATTAGCATGTAAAGTTGAATAATTTAGTGAATTTTTAACTCAAAGTCCGAAGCTAAAAAGTACCCGGGAAGTGGTCATTTGAAAGCTGGTCACCCAATGCTTAAATTTAATGTGTTATTCTGTCAAATACTCGCCTCTATTCCAAACCATTTCATACAATTCTGACCCAAACTATTACTAATGTTAGGGATTGTTGGCCTCAAATAAAGTCTAATCAGAAGAGTGAATATAAAATATTAGGAACTGCTGTTTGATTTGGGAGTCAGTGCCACAGGTTTTTGGCAGATAATAGAAAAGGGTTGACTCAAATGGCAATTATTAGCGATGGAAATTACAAGTTTGCATGTTTTCCAGGTCTCTATCCATTCAATAGAGTCTCTAATTTTGCATTCAGTTTGACATTCAATTCATAGCTTTCTGCGATACAGCACTGCATATGATTTTGTTTACTTTCAGCCTATTTTTTCCTAAATCAACCACTGGATAGGCATCAAAAGAGTGGACACACTTTAGGAAATTCGGGGTAAATAACGGAAAAGAAAGCTGAATCCTTCCTTAGGGTTTTAGCGTTGGAAAGCAATACCCAGGAAAAGGTTGTCTAAACTTTTTCACAGATAGTCTCTTTGTGATAACGCCATCGAACTGTCAGTTTTTGATATGTTTGACAACTTTTGTCCCACTATTATATGCATTGAAATTATGACAATCTTTTTATGCAAAATCTCGGTTATTATCAGTGATTTCGCTGACGGAACGCATAATCAAAGCAAACATTTAATTGAATGAATTGAAAATAATAGTGCCTTCAGTTGTTTCTCACGAAAAAATCAAAATTTTGCCACCAATTCAAGGAAGAGTTCATTCGATAGAACTGGTGGTCTGAAGTCATGTCAGACTAACTGACTCTTCAGGTCTATAGTTAGCTCAGAGGAGAGGATATCACAGGTGTTGAGTCAATATTCTGTTGAAAGGACTGACTCCACTCCTAAATGAATTGAATTTCATTAACTTTTCGAAGGATTTGTTGCCAGTCGTGTGTCTATTGTTATGAAACTTCAATTTTTTGCATTTCATTTAAAAAAGTGGAGTATTTTGTCAAAAAAGTATATCAGAATTATTGTTATTATTGACAATTTGTAGACAAAATTCAGTTTTCATTTTCACCTTTTTATATGTCATCGCAAAAAACTGAATAATAATTAGTGGTTTGCATAACAGTTACTCCCATTTTATACATGACTAACAAATATAATTAAAATATTCGCTTAAATGCTTTTAATTCATGGCTTTTAGACACTTCTGTTTCGTCGATAAAATTCTATAAAAACTAAATGAAAAAAATCATTTTTTATTAATGAAATGAAATATGTTTCAAATGACTCATATATTATATAATTTAATACAAATGTTGAATACATTACATGACATTATTAATAGCTTTAAACCAATTCTTTGACATAAAAATTGTTTAGTTCTTTGATTACTCTTTTTCATAAAAGTATCGTTTGTTATCAGAAATTGTTTTCAAATGAGTTCGCGTTTGACATAAAGTCTGCAAAACTTACTGACGACACGATTAATGAATTCTGATTTCCTTATCTAATGTTTAATTCATTGCATTAGTATTTCAATAGATTTTCTTTTATTCTCGACTTTTTTGTAGCCAACGAATCGATGATAAGTTTATTGCCAACGTTTTCTGTCTTTAGTTTAACTCGATTTTGGTTTATATTTAATCTTATCGGAGAAAAAGTCAATTTCTTAATACATAGAACAGCATGTGATTGGATTTAAGACAATTAATTCAATGGACATCTCTTCAATTCATTGCAAGCCTTATATTTGTATCGTCTGTCAGTTTATTTATCTTTTGTTTGTTTCAGAATAAACCCGATTCTGGTCTCAGAATAAAGATTATGAATCAGTGAAATAAAGAAAATAATGGATATAAGAGTCGAACCCCTCTTAAACCAAATGAGCTAATGCTAAAAGTGAGAGCTCAACCTTCAAATGGCGAGGAAAAGGTCTTAAACTTTTAGTACACTAATAGACGTTTGGAAACATAGATTTCCTAACTTTGTATTAAAATATGATAGCATTGGTTTGACTTTTTCTTATCTAATGTTTAGTTTTAATTAGAAAATTATTTTATATAAATTGATTGTAAGCCTGAAAATTACTCCTCCTTCTGATGATTAAACCCTGGATTTGTGCAAATTTAGAGCAGAGCTGGTCCTCGAAGAAGCTGTTTATAATTGATCGTCAGAGCACTTGTCGAATCCAAACAAATTAGAACTGATATTACCGTAGAACAGGACCGGGACTTGTGTTACAACAATCATAGGAAGAGCACAGAAAATATCAGTCAAAACAAGTCAAGAAATGGATGAAAACGTATTATTAGTTTATTTGAATAATTTGTTGGTTCAATAGATTGAGAGTGAGAACGACTAGGCTTTTCTTACCTGAAGGCTCACTTGGCTCATGTCTATTGCCATCGATTACTATTCTTGCAAATACAGCCACTATTAGTTTGAGTAATGTCTGAGCTAATGATGACTTTGGAGCAGTTCTTCCAATCTATTGGTTCGATGTTATGATTTATCAGACCTTTAATGTATGTTTTTATTGTTTTTCATCCCAACTTAACATACACTCAAATCAAGCGTCACTTTAATACTCTTTCACATTAACTTTGATTTAATAAAGAGTCAAATTTGAAGATCTCTCTCCAAAAAACAAGTTTTACATCAGTTTTGTTTTTTCTGATCAATTGTTCAAATTTACAAATTTGTGAACAGAATCAGAAATAAATTTGAATTCTCGTCGATATGTTTAAAGAGTCAAAACATTGAATTGGATTTTGCAGACCATTTAACTCAAAACAAATTAAAAAAGGCATAAACTATATGTTAGATTGAACCTGAGCTAAGGCTTGATCTTTTTTAAGAACCAGAATATTCATATCATGTATGAACGAAGAGCATTGCAAGTGAATAAATGGCATGACATTGAATGTTTGGAGTGGACACAAAGTCTGAGTCCAATGCAATCAAATGAATCATTTTTTATTTATTGTTTATTTGATTCCATCTTATAATTAAATATCGATTTATTGAAAATATAAGTCAGCCATAAATTTAATAACAACTTATGAGTCCAACAAATATTTATGAGTCCTTAGATTATATAATCAAATTCAGTCTATTCTGTGCACTCTCTAATTAAATGTATCTGCATTTGAGATTTGATCTAGTATCAGTCAAATCATACAAATTTCCCCTTTCTTTGATAAATAAATCTTATCATCTTCAAATTTCAAACTTTAATGACAATGGACAAGTCTAGTTAGTTTGATCAGGGTAATCACTTACAAAATTCTTTTTTAGATAAGTTCTTATCTATGTTTCACCCATTTTTTTATGCACAACAAGCACATGAATAGAGGGTCCGTCCCTTCCTATTAAACTATAATATTGAGAGTCAACAAAAGTATATGTTTATTGAAGTTTATATATATTTTTGATTTCTATAATGCATAGAATGAATGCATTACTAAAAATGAAAATAATGTAATTATAAGTATCATTGAGTTGTGCAACGAATAGAACTGTTTGATCAGTCACTCCAATTGTCTGTTCATTATTTATCAGAAATACATTCGAATAATATTCTGTTTATACGTTTAGCCACAAAAACTCGTGATTGGGATCTATTAGTTTGAAAAACTATCTTATGTTCTGTATTAACATAATTGCTGTTAAACTGTATAACTATTATATAACTTAACCATAAAATTTAGAGAAAGTGCAGTACTCTATGGATATTTGAATCGAGCAAATATAAACCCATTACCGGTCCAATGATTGCATTAAATAACAGGCTTTGAACAGAGAGGCTCACGTTTATGGCCAATACTAAGAATACATTTATTAACCAGAATTGTATTTTCAATGTTAAACAATTATCTTTAGACAACTTCGAAGACCAATTATATCCGAGTCAATCCTATATTATTTATACACGATTTATGATAATTAAAATAACTGGTTATGTATTTTGAAAGAAAAATAAAATAGTTGAATTCAGAGTTAAAGGAGTAATTCAAGCGATAAATAATTCGTTTTCTCTCTTAAACTTAAACAGAATTAACTGAAAATTATGTGGAAATTTGCAGAAAAATAAATTTCTGATAAAAATAATGAGTATATTCTGCTTATCATAAGTTCGGCGGAAATTCATAACATTCTTACAATAATTTTAAAAAATAATAATAATATCGAAGAACATTATTTTCATAGTTTTAATAAAACTAATTAGATTTATATACAATCATTAAAAAAATAAAAGTAAAATCAAAGGGATTTTGTGCAGACATTTGATAGTTATTTGACGGGTTATTCAACTTTTTTTGTCGAAAAGAAAAGATAAAATGATTTTAATATTGCTTTCAATAGACTTTAGATTTTTATCGTTATTCAAAATTAGAGATTTAAAAATTATTTTCATTCGATTTTTTTAATTTCATTTTTCTTAATACTCGTCAGATAATGATTGAACAGCTCTGAACAGTAACCCAAATGGGTTTAAGATCTGGAAAGATAGCTTTAAGAGCATAATTATTATTACTATTCCTGAGGCATATTAGGCCTTCTCATCATTATTTGGATCACGTCATCTGAAAGTCTATATAAAACACTACGATTGCTCTCTTCAACTGTAAACCCCAACCAAACCTTTGAAAACATAGACAAAGTTGAAGAAAAGTCAGGTTTTCTGCTGTTGTTGTTGTTATCAAACATTAGAGAAGTGGTCGCAATCGACTAATTTATAACCAGTCGTTCCCCAAAATTATAATTATTGTTGGATTTTGTTTTGCATTTTCATTCGAAAACAATTAGGAGATAGCCATTAGTTTAATAGTTAATCGCTTTTCACAACTCTCGACCATTTTGTTGAATATTTAAATCTTTTTCTCTAATATTAGTGTAGAAATTGATTTTCAATTGATTCTGATGTTTGGCTCGAGTTCGGTCCTATGACAAAAAAGGCAACTGATAAATTAGCCAAAAAATCAAGATTAGACTTTTTCATTAAATATTCTTTAGACATAAAATAGAATTTAATGGCTCTGAATAATATTTATAGATAAAAATGAAAAACTTGTATTCAAGTGAAGTTAAATTTATATCATTTATTAAATAGATTGCGTGCGAACTCTCAGCCTCTCTCTCCTCTCAACTGATTTCTTTAATATTCGTTATAAATTGGCTCATCTTTTACTGCCTTTCCAAGTCTATGGACTCAACTTAGAGTGGATGCAAAGAAAGCAATAATTAATTGCAATATTTTCTCTATTACTTAAGCTATCTATTGGTTCGCGCGTTTCTTGTCAATAGTAATAATAAAATCAATGAATAATGACTGATTTATAGTCAACTTAATGATTGAATCGCAGATATCGATGTCTTTACTCAAGCGATTGAAGGCAGTTGGAAGGCAGTAGGAAGGCAGTAGGAAGGCAGTGCCCATTCGGTGTCATATCGAAAAGTGCATCAAAGCGTTCATCACTGTATTGACTTTTTTTGACAAACAGTCAATGCATTCAAATGAAAGGCAATTAATTGTTTAAAATTCAGTGAATATTTGCGTAGATGGACATCTTTTTTCTGAAGTATCGAATTTCTAATAAATGTCCCTGACCATTTTATGAACAATCAGATCAATAGTATGAAGACTAACTAGTTATCAACAACATTTTCCAAATTTTTCCAAAAATAAAAATATATAAAATACACTTTAATTTTGACTATTGATTTATAGTCACGAATAATAAATTAATCTAGACCATAAATTTTAGTAACATTCTGTAGAATATGTGCAGACAATTGTCAAATCAATTAGATCTCACTTTTGGTCAGTGCAAAAGAGAGCCCATATTTTCTAACCAATTGTTTATTTTGATATTTGGCCAGATTTGTAGCATCAAGGCTAAGTTTTCAATACAAATATAAATTGTTTTCTAAGACTCTCTTTTGACGTTGAGTTTTGCCCAAAACTTTCTCCCAATCCCTGTTAAAGTCAATACAATAGAGGACTGACTGATACGTGAGCCTCAATTTCCAAAGACTGCTACAAATTTCCCTTTTCTTGCAGACGATTTGATGTACTTTAAGAGGGTTTTCTTTTGACCCATTTCTGGGCCTCTGATTGTATTTGAAGTGAAGTCCCATTTGTATGGCAACCATATGTTTATTATTTCGGGTGACATAACCGATGTGTTGTTCTTAGACTCAAAAACCTCTTCTCTTAATTTAAAACACTGTCTGTTATGGAAATGCAAATACATTACAAATGCAAACAAATTATTACATCAATAATTCAACTCTTTTGCACGAATTGCTTCTTTATATGAAATAATTTTCCATTTTTTTCAAATGAAAGCAATCATCAAAATGAAAGTCTGACTTCACTGGCGTTCTGTACTTTTTTGCATCCAATCTTCAGTTTTAATGAATATTTCAAAGAAACAAAATTTGTTTTTTATTGCAGTGTTAGCTTTTAATTTTGACATTTAGATAAATGAGCATAGTAATTATAATAAAATGAGAAAAACTAATGATTCGATTGAAATTATGGCCGAATGTGTCCAAAACTGGTGCAAATCAATGACCACTTGAAGTTAATGATGTCCTTAAAAAACAAAATGATTGCAACACAACTAATACTCCAATAAATTATACGTTTTGTCAAATTATAGCCAATTATAAGCGAATGATCGGACCGACAAATCGAGTGGACTGCCATCGATTGGACTATTTCTATGTTTGTCGTCTCCCTTATGGTATAATTACATTTTAATGGCTAAACACGTTCTCAGACTCAGTCCTAAACCCAGTTATTGATTAAATCAAATTAAGTTTCACTGAATTTTCGACTCTAATTATTTTTTAGGAAAATTAATCGCTTTTCAACTGACCTCTCATTGAATACATTTGCAGCGATCAAGTTTTGCAATTAACCGGTGAAAGCCAGTAGGCATTAAGGCCAGGCAGTGTTGGCCAATTTGAGCCGATCACTAACCTTTATTAAAATCAAATTCAAATTTACGTTTTGCAAAAATATTGGTTTGAATTTTCATTTTATTAAATGAATTAACTTATTAGCAATCAGTCAAAAAATGAAGACTGATTTGAAATTTATTGATTATTTTTTCTTCATTCGTGAATAATTACGGAACACTTGATTTCTGATATTCACTGATATCTTGTTTGAAATTTGATTGAAAATATAATTATATCGCAAAATAAAGACTATTCTCTTCAAGTTTTTCTCGTTTTAACCAAACCTGATGTCAGACTCTATTGAGTTTCAAATAAATATTGAGATTATTATTATTCATATGAATTATATCTGAAGTAAAACACGAGTTACATAACATTGCATTCAAATGGTTTCATTGAATTCAATTATCATTAGGAATGACAGATCTGAGAGACAAAACCAGGAATAGCCAGGATAAAACACGTTGTATCTTTATCTCAGATTATATTATTGTTTAAATTTTAAAACTAATCAATTGATTGCAAAAAAGCATTTGTTTGAGTTTTTATAACTTTCATAAATTCTTTGAGGAAATGTCGTGCAAATAGAAAAGTTCAAAGTTTATGTGCCTGGATTGAATTTTAAAGACTTGTTTTCATAAAAAGGATTTATTAATTTGATTGAAAGCAAGCAAATTAAAATCAAGGAAATGATAGACTATTCAAATGCTTTCAAAACTTATGACAAAGAGTTGTGGATCTGGATAATTGACTTTAAAAGTTGATATCAACTAATAGTGGCATCAAATTAATTAATTTTCTGAGTTAATCAAAGGTAAAAAGCTATCAGACAAAATCTTAGACCAAAATTAGCATCGAGTTTGTTTATGCCGTTCTGAGCAGATTCTATATCATCTGCAAACTCAACAGAATTAACACTTTTATCTGTCTTTGGTTTTATTTTTTGATCCAAATTATCGTTTATCTCAATCTCAGTATATATTCATATATGATATTAAACATAGAATATGAGGGAATACATGAATACTAATTATATTCAGTTCAAGAACTGCTGGTTCTTAACCTTAACTTTGAATAGTGAGACACAACACAAAAGCACAGACTACTCGTCAGACTTAACGCTCGTCAGACAACAGGTTTTGTACTTTGAATGGAGAAAAAGTGATGACTTCTATTGATATCCACTAATTAGGAATAGAATAAAGTTTTGTTATGTAATTAAAATGAAGCCAATCTTAGCCACAATCTAATGAGTCGTTCATTTGCATAATTAAATAGGAATTAATCGCTCCTAATATCAGAACCCAAAGCAATTAAATTTGTTTTCGTCTGTAAATCAGATCAGTTTTTATAAAAACCAGTTAATTATTCGCTTTAAACTCAAATACTGTTTATCCGTTTGATTGCTTTCACTTCAAAACATAAATCTACAGCTTTTCAGTAGATTTAATATGAACTGAGAGTTCAGTTTAAGGACTGGTTTTTTCTCTATCATTGCTATTATCTTAAATAATATTTCATCAAATTTTGACTTTAAAAATAAAGTTCGAAAAATATATATTTTTCCGATTTGGCGATACTTTAGAAATCATTTATTATAGAAAACTCACCCAAAGTTGTGAATCACGTAAAACATACACAGAATAACATTTCGTATTTCAATTTTTACTCGAAAAAGTAGCCTTACTTCCATTTAGATCATATCCAGGTAATGATATTCTATTTCAAAATTAATAAAATTATTTATTACTTTGCAATAAATAAATTTGCAGATAATTTCAAATAAAAATACAATTTCAAGGTTTTCTTTGCAAACTTGTCTTATGTTTCTATTATTGGTTTCGAGTCCGTCCGACGGCGTCTGACTCTTTCAAACAGTTGTCTAACATTCAGAAACGAATAAAAACAAAATAAAAACTATAAATCCGTTCAAACTTTAGTTTATTTTCGATTAAATTTCGCACATTTTCCTCTCATTCTGATTCTTAAGAGAGGAACCGATAAACTGATTGAAAATTAAGCCAAAACAGCGTAATAAAGGATCAAAAGAGTTACTAATTTCTGGTTTATTGCTTTCAGTACAGAATTTTTGTTGTGAAACACGATTTTCTTGTTTAACCAATTAGTTGTCACACATTTTCAATCTTTGGCTCATATTTTTCATGTTTTACTTTTGTTTTCGTATATTTTGCAAAAATATGCTTAAAATATATGCAGAGAATAATTTTGTATTCATTTCAAACATTTAGGATCAAAGTTGAGCTCATATTGACAACAAATATATTTATTCATCCAATTATTCAATGGATTCATATTTGAGTCGAAAGTAAACCTCTTTTGTAAAACACAATTCAAATTCATGCAAATAATGAACGCATCGATAAACTCGAATTTTATTTGAACAGAAGCCGCTATAATTACATTGCTATTGAACATTGCCAGGGATGTTTGAAAAAGCTCAATGCAAAAAAAGTCAATCAAACCAAGTGGTGAAGCACTTGAACTAGTTTAGATTTGCATCAAATGGTTAAACATCAACTAAAACATTTTTGAAGGGCATCAATAATTCTGATGTATGACCTTTAATCTTGTCATGAAACATGTACTTGGTAATAATTTAATTTATGAAAGTTCATCTCTTGTTTGTGTGCAATCTGGCCATCGGGTAATGCATTCAACCCCTGAATGTTCGTAAACTTTTAAAAGTTTGGTTTTGCGAAATGCAAATCAATTTTTCAAAAAATGATAATCAAATTATTCTTAATGTAATGAGAGGTATATTATGTAGACTTTAATTGCAAAAGAGATTAACTGATTTAAGAATACAATTATTCAAAAGCCATAATATTGTAGCCAATGATGCGGAACATCATTCCTTTGAATTCAATTATTAATCTCTGTTTCCATAAAAATTGATAGAATTAGTTGAACAGAAGGGAAGACCTAAAGGAAATCAAATTTGCTGTCTATTCATTGTTTATGTCTGCAATTCTCTATTTTTCATCCAATTATATGCCATTTAAAACTTTGCTTCGATTCTAACATTAAATTGATTACAAATGAAATATAAAAAATGAGATAAATTTTATTAATTCCTGTTTGAGTAGAAGAATGAAAGAAAAGATATCATTAGGAATATTCTTGGCTCAACTCTACTCCAGTATTTGACTCTTCATTACTGTGCAGTCATGTCGATACAGAGAGCGCATTAATGCACAGAT
>JAQIWP010002475.1:0-10871 GCA_034695525.1 Euzetes globulus
TTGCAATTGTAGCGATCCTTTCCTTTGATTATCGGGAATCTATCGACAACACCGGAACCGATCGATTTGTTCTCTATACTGCCTATCATTCCAACAACAAACTGTCCGGAGCTGTTATCGATAGTAATCTTGAACGGCCACTCAGCCCCTACTTTGTTGGACAGCATAAACTGGTCTTTGATTCCATACCAATGAAAGATTTCCAAACCTTTATAAATGCCGTTCTGTTTAATGACTGAACACCACTGGGACTGACATCGAATGGTAGTCGACATTAAGAAAAAGATAAAGATTCTAAACATTTTTGTAGAAATTCAATAAATAGTTTGGAAATTGCGTTAAGATCTTTTTAATTGACTTTTTGATAATTAAATAAATTCTAAATAATTTGATTCAAAATAATAACCGTTTGAATGAATTTCTTTCATTTTTGAAACTCGAGATAAAATTTTGACGTAAAGACTGACTATGAGATGGTCTAAAAAGTCATTGCAATTGATTAATGATCGAAAACACAAACATTTCAATAATCATTGATAGATTGTCACCGAAAAGATTATCCCTAAATAATATCGATCGGTGACATCGCTCACGGAGTCGGAGCAGAACCAGAAATCGAGAATCCCGGTCATCACGGAATACCGACAAACGAAGTGGTCATTAGTAAACTGGTGACAGATATTCCACAGATCTGTTGACAGTCGATATTATCTTTGATAAGAAATATTGAATAAAACGTTGTTTTGAAACATTTGTTTAATCTATTGTTACTTTGAGTCAGATTTTGATCTCATTTATTCTTTTAAATGACATTTTATAGCAAGGATATTTAGTTAATATAATCTTCTAAAACGATAAAAATCTTCTTTTAAAATCAATATTTTTCTTTCTTTCTTCTAAGCACTTACTTTTCATTTATTCCATATTTTTCACTACATTTACGAAGTATGTAGTATATAGTTTTGTAGTTTTGCCACCCGGCCACCATCCCATGCTAAGTCTATGGGAAGATATCCTATGCTAAGCCTAGGGGAGAAATCCCATGCTAAGTCTATGGGGGAAAGCATTTTATGCTTTAATAAGATTTATCTAAAGTTTAGATTCATTAAAACTATCAATGAATGAACTTGTTTATTGAAATTCTTGTCTTAAAAGAAGTGATTCATACAAAATAGAGAATGCATTTATTTATCATAGTATATGAAGAAAGAATTAAAAATTAGAGTCAACACCAAATCCACAATCTCCTTGTTAGTAAAGGTATAGTGGGGATTAGGTTTGGGGCAAACCCTTGTTTTTAAATATCCAAAAACTAATTAATTCTTTATTTCTTGAAGCTGAATAAGCTCCGATAAAATTATCATGGAATACGGATTATCTTGACACATTTAATTAATTTTAAATTTAATTATAAAATTGCATAAAATATAAAGTTTTTTAATTAGTGGTTAAATGTCAACTAAATTATAAGAAATTGAAATGTTTAATGTCTTAAAATCCCAAATAATTTGAATGAAAAAACAGTTATTTTAAAGTATTTCACTTCAATTATATTTGTTTTGATTTTATCTTTATATTAAATTAAAGCTTTTGTCACAAAAATTATATATTTAATGATAAAAAGCACAGACTTGAAAAAATAAGTCTAATATCCAGTGCTATCTAAAACTGATGACCGCATCGTGTATTGTCGGGTAAACACAACTTTTGTCTACAGTGTTGAAAAACTTTGACCGTTCCAACAGTTCCATCACATGTATGGGACACGAAACCAGACATACCGTTATGTTCTGATCCTTAAGAATTTTGATTACATCAGTGATGGCGTCTACACCTGACCTGTCCATAAATGGCACGCACGACATATCTATTATCAGAGCTTCCGGTCTTATTTGCGGCTGTTTTTCATTACTAAATGTATTAAAACGGGACATATTGAAAGGATAGCCATAAAATATCTCATCAAATGTATAGTACTTGTGATCATCAATGACTTGAGTGATGGACAGAACTCTAGTCTTAAAGTTATCGATACTTAAGTAGAAAATGGGAGAACAAAAGCGAAGTATTTTTATGCCATAAATCTCTTTGGCTTTAATGTACTTTTCGATGTCCACATAGATCTCTGTTGAGGGCAGACATCCCAACAGAGATGAGGTCGGCCTATAATCACAAACAATGATGAGAAACACCAGTAATTTTAGTTCTTGTCATTACTTACATTACAAGTCGGATGAGAATAACAAATATTGAAATACTTATTCCGGCATAAAGTCCGAGATCTACATCCAAGAGTACTACCGACAAGAAGGTAACCAACCAAGCAATCTATCCATAATTAAGTTGATAAACAAGAATTAGTCAAATTTGCAAAACAAACAAGATCAATGACTGACGGCATCCAGTTTTGAAACGAACCAAATCCTTTTGAAATCTGCGATTTGCATAAACATAGTCTTCAATGCGATTATAATAATACAGGAAAGAGTGCACTGAAACAGTTGAGCAAAAAATTGTAATTAATTCATTAAAGAAAAAAGAACAAGAATATAGTTATTGGCAATGATTGAAGTCAATTACTTTCGGCAAATGATAGAGAAAGGGGGCCAACAGTAGCAGAACTGTTAGTATTACAAGACATGAGAATATGCCTGCGATTTGGGTTTTGCCGCCAATCCGTTCCTGTATTGTACTCCTGGACAGTGCGGCCGATGCCGGATAGGCCAAGAAGAACGACGAGAAGACGTTGGCAGAGCCCAGTGCAATAAGTTCTTGATTGGCGTTTATTTCATACCTGTGCTTCTTAGCAAAAATCTTAGCCAAAGATAAGGACACCGCAAACGTTACGATCCCTATAATCACACAATCAATGAATACTTCACCGATAAAATCGAGTCTGGGAACAGTCGGATCGGGGAGTCTGTAATTAATTAAAAAATATTAATTATTACAAAATAATCTTAAATTTATGATAATTGAAAGCTTTTATCAGAACCGACACATTTTCACATCAATTTTAACCCTTTTTTTGTCAAATTCATAAAAATTGATTAATTAATGACATTTTTATTCTAAGAAAGTGTTCGAAAAAATTAATAAAACTTTTCGGTGGTTTTGCGAAAACACTCTTATTATTCCTAAAATGATTGAACAGTAATTAAAATATGATAAGTGGTTACTACCAGTGCTACCAGTGCTACCAGTGCACACTCTAAGCTGTAAACTACATAATTAAAGATTACTTTTATAATTACTTTAATTATTGTAATAAAATTCAAAATAAATTAATAATTCTTAAGTCAATTATGTGGGAATCTGCTCTTTTTAAGAAAGGAAAGGGTTGGGCGCTCCACGTAGTAAAAGGCAAGCATATAAATCTATTGCTAAATGACAGGGATCAGAATATTTAAGTGGTAAATTCTGAATTATGCTGACCCTGTGGGCACTTCTCCGACGACTACCACTTGAAACCTTCTGTTAATATTTATAAGCCATGAGCTGAGTGTCGAGAATATAACGACCAATAAGTCGATCGGAATCGGGAATGAGATTCTCTTCTTGATTCTGGGTTCCGCCCATTCCTTGAATATCAAGAGTATTGCGATCAGTATCGCAGAGAAGATAATTGTTGAGACATTAGATTTATGAATGCTTTCTCCGATTTTGATCCAAGTCTATAGTAAAGGAGATAAAAATATTTCAAAGATTCTCAGAAAAGATAATAAAAGGCATTAAACAGTTGGCCTTCAAGTTATGGCAATTTAGTACAAATTGTTTTATGAAAACTATTCACATATTATATTCAATTCATTTAAATTGAATGAACTATTATCTTTATTTAATTTGCATTTTGAACAGCATATTAGTCGAGAGTCAAGAAAACTGATGAATGAGTGGTAATCATTGGATTCCAGATTTGTTCCAAACGATTAACAAAATGATTAATTGATTTAAAACATGACATTGAAGATATTTTCCCTCTCGGTAATAAAATTCCTAATTATCTTCGCTTTGTTTGCTTTTTAAGTCTAAATTAACTTTCAATTTGTTATTTTTTGAAATGAAGGATAATATTTAGTAATTAAGGCTTTTATTTTCAAAGCGTCAACTTTTTTGTTTCAATGACTGATCGCTCATAAAGTTATTTACAAATTAATTGAAATCAATCAAAAAGCAAAATTTGAAAGATAATTATTCAATAATAAAATAAAATAAAATGAAAACAATGACCAAGGATTTATGAATCAACACGAAAAACATTGACCAAATTATAAAGTCTAATTTTGTAAAAGGCTACTTGGTTATTTCCCCTATAATTTGCAATGAAAGCTTGGGTAAGTTCAAGGACATTAGATTTAAGTTTAAAATCGAGTGTATGATATGCTTCTATCAAATTGGTACCCTTGGCCATAATTAAAAGAGCGTAATTCTGAGATAGACTGTGAATTACACCTTTGGCAATGTCTGGTAAAGGAGCTTGAAATATGTGTTAATTAACTATTTTGCTCTTGAACCATTCTTGTATTATCAAATAATTTAGATCCTGGTTAAAACATACCTTAATGAGTTTGAGAGGACCACTCCTCTGATTGGGAATACTGAGTCCGAGTATGTAATTCATCTGAGAAGTGGCCACATGAAAGGCAACGGCTGTTGAAAAGCCAGACACTAAATGATCGGACAGAATAAGAGACAGAGAACCCAAACTAAGGAAACCCATCGCTATCTGTATGAAGCCGGTGACAATACAAACAGTTGTCAGTGCTTCGAGAGTAGTGGGCGGCCAACTCAGTTGTGTTGTGTGATTAGTAGTGGCGTTGAAGATTGTCTGGTGTGTGTGCACCGACCCTAACTTAGCGGCCGTATTGCTCAGCATTAATGAGGCCACGGCAAAAGAACCGATCGATATATGACGGGACGTTCCCATCAATGTGTAGATGAGTACTGGAAAAAATGACACATACAGACCGTTGACAGCATCCAAACCGGCCAATAATGAATAAGCTATGCCCTGAGGTATGTGCAGAATCGATATGGTTATTCCAGCGATAAAGTCCGGCAACAAATAGCTTTTGATTTGATATTTAGGTAACCATTTGATGACCGGAAATAATGATATCAACCAATGAACAAATGAAAACCTTTTCCACCATTTAGTGATCTCTTCTGAAACCGATTTGTGAAAAGGAGTGTTCTTTTGAGGTTTTCTGCCATATTTGACACTAAACTCATCCCAATCGATGGCATCCCTTTTGACATTAATTAGTCTGTTATTATTCATTATTTGATTAATTGATTGAAGATTTTGAGGCATATTTTGCGACGATTGAAATGATGAATTTTTCGACTCTTCCTCGATGTCCAGGGCTGTGCTTGTCACACCATTGGAACCATATTGAGGTTCCATCTCTTCAGCAATTATCAAGCAGCTTCCAAATTGAGAACTGAGTTCTTATTTTCATCAAAATAGACGAAAAACACTTTTAATTTATCATAAAATTACTGTTTCTTCGGATACTTTTCGCAATAATCATCGAAATATTTGCTGAAATAAAAAAGTAATAAATAATTTTTAAAAGTTTCAAAAAAGTTATCGAAGTAAAGTTCTTAAATAGTCCACTCTTTGTGTTAAGGGAACACATTTTTATTCCTAAACAAATGCCTGAATCACTATAACTGGCGTCAAAAATTTTTTAAATGTTTTTCGGGCCTTCAGTAGAAAAAGAGAAGAACTGATCTATAATTTATAGTTCTTTGTGTTGTGGAAAATCTATCTATCATTCAATGAAAGTAAACATTTTATTACATTTTTATTCAACAGTTTGTTTGAAAACTTTGTTATGAGTTTCAATAATATCTGTCTTATTATCATTGACTTCACATAAAAGCTGATGAAAACTAATTGCGAATAAATTACTCAAAATTAACTTATTTTTTCGATCAATATTTTTAACAGAGATGTGCAGACCCTGGAGGGCCAGTTGTCAAAATATTAAGTTTAGTTGCATCCTTGATTAGTGTCAAAAATGAATCCGAAATTTTTCATTTTTCATTAGGAGTTGCGACAAGGCTTTCCTTTCTGAGGGACACACCTTCTCATTGGAAATTCAAATATTTGTTGTGATAACAAATGATGGCATGAATTGACAAATAAATTGCCGGTTCTTCTAATAATCGATTCCGATCTGCTCGAAAGCACAGTATCGTCAGATCCCTGACCCCTTCAGACTAAATGAACTCAAAGTATGATTTTGTTTTTCATTCCAAGCATTTCTATCTATTAATTAAGGAATGATTTCATATGAAAAATATAAAAACTTAATGAAATTTGAATTTTATTCTTTTCATATACATATATGTCTTTCTATATTTGAATTAAAAACAAAATCTTTGATTTTTCGACTCAACAGCTAATGATTTAAAGGCCTTAAGATATAAAATAGAGAAAAATTTCTTAAATTTGAAATCTTTTATCAAAATCAATCAAATTTCTTAATTTAATTTCACTTAATGTTTGTGAGAAGCGATTGAAATCAATAATCGAATTACAGATAAGTTTTAAATAATTAAAATTTTATATCAAATGTCAGCAAAAATTACAGAAAATTAGTTTCAATGCAAAAAAAATTCAAAAAAGAATTTTAATTAGAATTATGTACGAAATTTTGAAAATTTGGAGAGAGAGAGAGAGAGAGTGAGAGAGAGAGAGAGTCGGGCCTAATGTCAGAAGACTTTAAACTGGAATTTCGAAAAACAATTCTAAAAATGGAATTAAATTTTAAATTCAAAATAATTTTAAAAAGTTATTCAAAACATTAAAATAATGAGTAAAAATGTAAAATATTTGATTAAAAAATAATCGACTGGATTTTTGCAGACATTTCCCAGCAAATTAGTTAAATGAACCAGTGAACTAATTAAAAATAAAAAAACGTTATGGTCAGCCCCTAAATGCTCTGCCGCATCCTTTTGCATATTATTTAGTAAAATGTCAGGCAAATTTATTTTACAATTTCTTGAGTCAATAAAACTTATTTTTATCTCAATTTCTAATCTGAAACATAAAATAACTTTATTTATCAGAATTAATTAATTTTTCTGGGAATTGGAATATTTTAGAAACCTGACCCTTCACCACTTTAGCACCAATTAATGGAGCATCCAATTCATTGAAAATACTAATCAAATTCAGAAAACATTAGTTTTTTGAAATAATTTTCGTTTAGTAACAAAAGTGTTACTAAACGTTTATAAATGTAAAGCAAAAGAAACCCATTATTCTATTCAATAGAATATAATGGGATTTATGATAATTGAGTTAAGCATAAGATTACGTGTTTGACATATAATTATCCAAATGATTGTCTGATATATAATTATTTAAAAGTCAAGCAAAACATCATTTGACTCAAAGGATTGAGTTTATTAGGACTCAGACTATCAAAGAAAAGTAGAGGAAGAGTAGGATTCGACTGTTTTTTGGAGGAAATCAATTGATGTGATTAACGAAACATTAGCGCAACTGCTTATCAATTATATTGAAATTAAAACAACGAGTAATCGCTTATTTGAATCAAAATCAAATCTAAATAAATTTAACGGACAATAAATTATGGTAGGGCACGATCACCATGATGGAAATCCGGTACTAGCAGGGGGTGGCAAACAACTATCACGAATTACCAATTTAGATCGCTATAATCTAATTTAAGTGTTTACAGTAAATAAGATAGATTTACCAGGAATTCTCATAAATAAATATAAAACAAACAAAAATAATCAAAACTAATTTAATTTCGAAAACTAATTATCATTATTATCGTGTCAAATTAAAATAGCATACTCGATTTTAATCAATTAAAAATTTTAAAGTATAATACTAAAAAAAGTGAGAATGACTCTGTTCGAACTGGACGCCTTCTCATTGCCCAAACCTGCATGTTCACATTAAAATGTAAATATTTGTTTATATTTATGCAAATTATAATATTAGTCATTCATAGGGTTTGAAAACAAACGAAAGAAATGTTATTATTTGTCACTAACTTGTAATCAAAATAATTAAAGAAAAATAAAAACAATTTAACTTTTTTTTTGTTAATGAATTATTTTTTGCGAATCACTAAGAGCTTATTGTCATTAAAAACTGATTCGTACCTGATTGTTTACTTGAGAAGTGAGCTGATTTTTCCTTACAATTGGACAATACGAGAGACAACCAGGTTACTAATCAAAATAAAGTGTTTAAACTGCTAGAATATCTAGCGATAATATCAACTTGTTTAGCTAGTAACGTCTAGCTTTTACCCAATCATTAATTAATAATTATTAATTGTGCGAATATTTTCGGTTAGTCTTGCCTAACCTTGATCAGGCACAGTTTGCTGTTCAAATGACAGCATTTTCTGCATTTGGTTCCTAACAAGAGTCATTTGAATAGTAAACTGTGTCTGATCAAGGTTAGACGAGACTAACCGAAAATATTCGCACAATTGATAATTGTGTAAGAAAGCTAGACGTTACTAGCTAAACAAGTTGATATTATTGCTAGATATTCTAGCAGTTTAAACAATTTACCAAAGTCAACTACCAAATATCTTTTAACAAAATAAAGTGGTCATTTCATTAAAACAAATTATTTGTGGGAAAACTGATTAATCAAATTCAGAGATTCCAAGATAAATCATCAAGAATATTTTAATACTTTGAACTAAAAATTTTATTCAATAATTAAGAAATAAATACCAAACAATTAGTAATCAAAGAATTTTTTTGATGAGAATTTAGTTCAATAGACTAACGAAAAGAACATAATAGTAATGAATGTCTATTTAATTCAAATTGGAAAAATACCTGTTCTTAATGGTTAATATACGGGTCCTAGGGTATAAGTCATGGAAAATATTTACACAATTCAAAGATATATATCTAAATTTCATATAATAATTGTTGATATAATTAAACGGATTACACGATTCGGAATGACTCTTCTTGTGAAGTCAAACAGTCATTAATCTCATCTCTAATCTCTAGAATCAAATATAAATCAGTGTTTAATCGGAGAAATCGGACCTTTGTAGTATTGAAGACTTAGAAATAAAAATATTTCATCTCATCCTCACATCTGATGATAAATTTTGAAAAATTCATATTATTTTCAAATAAAACACTTAACTGTTATAAGAAACACAAAAACTAATTCACATTAAAAGATAAATATTAACTAATATTTAATATCCGAAGGCATTAAAACATTTAATATAATGGATTATAATCTAAATTAGTTTTTACAGGATAGTAAATCCTTCACTGATATTAGCCACGAATCTAGTGTTCAATTACTTAACAAATTATTCTGATCTAACATTTATAGTTAAAATTACGATTTTATATCTATACTCGAATCAAAATTACTATTTATTATAGAAATATAAATATATTTTTCGAGTTTAAAGCTATTTTTAGTCAACAAATTTTTAATTTTAGTTCTCATGAATACTTTACTCGAACTCCTGAAACATCAATAAATTGCTGGCTTACTTAACAGAAGTTATCTAAAAGTTGTTGAGACAATTGTTGAACGAAAGATATGAGAATTCAGTTCAAGGATAGGCTCAGAGAAAGCTATAAAATGACCTCAACATTGATCGAGTGATAGTTTTGATGGTTTGAGGAGAAAAATGCCAAAATTATTCCTAAAAACAAGCCTTGAGTGAAATTGAATGAATACAGAGAGCAAACTAAACTCTTTATCGTTTACATAATCAAAAGACTTTGCGCTGGAGAACAGTAAAAAACTATTCAAAACTAAATTTATTCTGATCAGACCCTTAGATTTCTAAAAGCGAACCATGAAAGCAATCACTTATTTTGATTTGAAAAAATTAATGAATTATTGACACATTTCTTCAGATCATAAAAACAATTTAATAAATTTCATGGTAGGATCAAGGCGGCAATTGCACTTAAACATCAAAATCATTTAGAGCGGTCTTGCATGTCTCTATGAAGAAGCGGTTGAAATTCGTTTGAAGTAAAAATTATTATTTTTCAAACACTTTTATCTTAAGCATTATTTATCGAATTGAACTCAAATTAAGACTAAATTCAATTTAAAGTATATTTCATAAAAAAATGAATATTTAATTTGAGTTAATGAGAGTTATCGCAGATATTTGGTTAAATTGGTTAAAAACTTACAGATTATTCTGAGAATTATTGGATATCTCTTTTGAAAAGAAGAAAATCATAAAAATTGTCCCCAATTTGATTCGGTTCAATTCAATTCGGCGAATTATTTGAGGAAATCTCAATTTCGGAACGAAATTAGCTATCAAAATGAAGTTTTCTCACAATCAACCGGAACATCTACTGAACAAAATGAACATTTCAATTATTTATTACTGAATACAAAAGTTTATTCGCTCCACACATGTAATCAAAGTACAGTTTTCGATTGGAACAAGATAAAAGCGTTGATAAACTTAGAAAACAATTGGATTGCAAGCGCCAGAATGTTTGGGCCCAAGGATCACAACTTCACTGAACTGATCACAAGACATATGTGAATGGCTTTCAATGATATGGAAATTATTTAAATGGAATTCCTATGCAAACACAAGAGACAATTGTCTGATAATTATGTTCTGACAACATTAATATCAGCACAAACTCAGTGCTGAAAGGACTAGCAATCACTTGATTGACTTCATAGACACTAGTAATTGAAGGTCTGCTCCAATATTGGCTTCACTGAGGAAACGTATAGCCAAACATGTGATCAGAAGGCCAGAAGAGAATCCCAGAACTGGAATGAGTGGAGAGAGAGAGAGAGAGAGAGAGAGAGAGAGAGGAGAGAGAGAGAGAGAGAG
>JAQIWP010002476.1:0-10868 GCA_034695525.1 Euzetes globulus
AGAACCACAAAACTATATACTACATACTTCGTAAATGTAGTTAAAAACAAAATAACAGATTTTGGAAGCATTTGTAAAAATGTCTGATTTTTGGCCGACTACCAAAATTTCCTAAAATTTTCAAAATAAAATTATCAATAAAATGTATATTGTAATTCAAATATAAACAAAACTCAAGAGCAACTGGCACCAACCGGGTTGCTTTACATATTTCAATTTTCTATGAATTTTTCCGTGAGTTTCCATGCCTAGTTATTATTAGTGACAGAGGAAAAATTTATTTAAAAACTTAAACAGTAACAATTGAAGATATGCGCAGATATTTAAAATTAACTAGAACTCGACTGTTTTTCAATCGAAATAGTAACCCGGCTCGAAACTTAAATTACGAATTAATTAAAAATAAAAGCCTAACATTTGATACAAAAAACAAACCCAATTCAAATATCTTACAAATAATCAATTTCAACTAAAACAAATCTGTTAAAAATCAAATGAATGCCTTTTTTTTAAATTTGCAAATTCAATAAACTAATTCCAAATTAAATGTTCTTAGTTTTTATTCGTCCGGACACCTGAAACATTCCTTTTCTTTCTTTGTATTTCTTAGATAAACCTTGAAATATTTTTAAACATTTCATTTAATTCATGTGAAATACTGACTTAATGTGGTTTTAACAAACAAGCTTCTGTTACGATCGACTATTAATAAACCAAATATCGATCCATTTTTTACTAATGTTAATTAACAGTCAAACCGCTCGCGAAACAATTAATTGAAAATAAATCTTTTAAACGGTCTCTAGTTATTATTAATATAATATATTTATATTTAATTATACTTGTAATTTTGATTGAGCTTAATTGATTTAAGTTGTAAATTTCTAAAAAGATAATTCATTCAATCGGATTGAATATGGCGATAAAAGCAGCAATTTATTAAAAAATAATTCGAATAGCATAGTTATTTATCCTTGTGTTGATGGATTTGACGCCAAATTTAATTTAAAAAATGGCATGAGCATTTTTACAATGGCATTCACTCAATCCCTTGCCGATCATGCATATAAAGAAACATTAAGTCAAATATTACTAAGGGTATAAATATTAAAATAAATCTCAATTAAAATAATTAATATTTTATTATTTTTCAGACATCATTTATCTTGAAAGACACTTATCTTGAATTATGTAAAACAAATGCCGAATCAAAGATTGTTGAACTTCCGAACTTATCCATTCAAATTTACAGTACTTTAAAAAATGATTTAAATTTTACAGATTTAGGTAAAAATAATTTTTTAGACATTTCATAAATAAATTAATTAAAACATTTGTTAAAATGAACTTGTTAGATGTGTTTATTGAAATAATTTCAAGAATTGCTAATTTATTTGTTTATAGCATTTCTATGGCAGACAGAGAGCTCTGTCACAGAAATGCTATAAACAAATATATTAGCATTAGATATAAGAAACATTTCACTCATTGGACTCAAAGCCTATCCAAAAACGGTTCATGACTTCAGAAGCCGAGTCTTGAGTGAGTTGACACTCGGTCAGGTGCTGATGATGGTCACGGGTAGTGATCGAAACACATGTGTTCACCATTATTATCTCAGAATAATGAAGAACCAAAACATAACAGTTAGGGATTTGCTAAAGATGTGACTCCAAGATAAGTTCTTGATTTTTTACAATAATATAATTGGCTTTTAAAGGCTCCGGGTATTTTTGGCATATTTTATATGAGCTGCGGATTTGTCCTTTAAATCATTGGTTGTTATAACATAAAATGGCTTCAGTAATGCAGGTGGGTGAGGTCACAGTCAAATGTACATGGATCATTGGTTATTACAGTATATCTTGAAGTCTGCAATATGCTTTTTGGGATTACTTCAAACAATCGAGGCAGCAATTTTTCTATGGGTATTCCGATCTTCTTCTTTTCCTCTGTATAATGATTTAATTCAGATTAATCACATAAACTCAACCCTGTCTAAATTCTCACATTTGAGACCGGACTTTGAGCTATGTGAAATTATAAAATGTGAAAATAGGCAATGTGATTTCATAACATTAAATCAAAATAATACCTTGAATAAGCTTTTAAATATATATAGGGTTCATAAAATTACATTTCATATTTCAACAACAACAACAAAAATTTTAAAAGCAAGGTAATTTCACAAATTATTTAAAATTATTTTATTAGAATAAGATATTTCATAATTTTACAATAAATTTTGAAAAAAAATTTAAGGCATCAACTTATTTGTAAAAATACAAATTGATATTTCTATTGTTGTTTCTCAAAATCAGTTTGATTGTGAAAATAAACAACTGTGAAATAAAGCCTATTCTTTAACATAGGTCCGTAAATAGGCTTGGCCACTTGTGTGAATTTAGACAGTTTGTGAAATTATAGAAGGTGATTTTAGACAGAGTTGAGTGTTTATCCGTACCTTAAGGATAATGGTAATAGTTCAATTATTGACAGTAGAGTAGGAGATAATTTTCCCAAAACTAAAATCATTATTCCTTGATCTTGCTTAAAATTCTACAAAAACCCACCATGAGATTTCCTTGAGAAAATATGCACTATTCAAATATTACTTTATCTACTTTGTTGGCAAAATTTAGAAGATTTATTGGTATTTGATTGAATATTTTAATGCTTTTTAGGGGTTTTAAATCAATAAAATATTTAACTCAAATGGATTTATATGACAAACAATAGTAAATCCAATAGGATTATGAATGTTTTAACTTTGGAAAATGGTCAGTTTTCTTTATAAAAATTTTAACATAATTTACACAATCCAAATATTTTATTTAACATTAATATGCAACATTTTACCTTGAGACTTGAAAGAACCTAATTCCTTGAGAATCAGTAATTTCTTGTTGTTTGGGAACTCTAGTGGGAGAAAACTTTCAATTGTTCTGGCATAAGGTGTCTAAATATACGAGTTATTATTATTGCTATAAATCAAAGATGGCTAATAGGGAGCTCTATTTGGTTTCCCCTCGTAAATTGAAAATACCCCCGGCAACCGAAGCGACCGTCCCAATTTTTGGTAAATTTTAGAATATTTTTTATAATTTCGGCCAAAAATCAGATATTTTACAAAATGGAGGCCAAAAATTCGCCATTTTTTTTCTTTGTATCATGGAATTAAGCAATTAAACCTACAGAATAGGCTATAGTGGCTAATTTAAACTTAAAAACACAAGAAATTAGCCTATTTTAGAAAAAATGGCCATTTTCAGGGCTATATCAGAGCGCGTTTGTTGAATGAAAACTTGAGAAAATGGTAAAAACTGAGGTTTATTTGATTGATATTTAATCATGTAAAATCTAAATTATTATAATATATGATAATCTATAACTTATGTTCAAATATAACTAAAATTTGAATTTTGATTCTTTTATTTATCAGTAAAATATATTTGTGATAATCCGATCTTTATTTTTATTGTTTTTAATTTTACCCTACCTGTTACCCCCAGCACCTTTGGCAAAATCCTCCATACACCCTGAAAAAATTTTCATTGGCCATATTTGTATTAAATTAATGGTTATAATTTTGATTTAATTATTAAATATTATATAATGTCTGTTTCTTAAACTACTTTTAATTACCCTTTTTTATATAACTTTCATTACTTTTGTATTTTAATGAATTCATTGTGTGTCAATAAATATTTTTTTGCTAAACTCTGTCTCAAGTATTGTCTGAAAAAGTTGCAAGACATCCTGGATTCCATTGCATTGTATTTAAGGTATTTGTACAATATTCTCACGTGTCTTATTAGGACAAAAAAATATTGTCCTGATATATATTAGGACGTGGCTATTCAGTCTCTTCCCAATATTACAGATTCTAGACAACAAAATTCCGCCAAGTAAATTACGATAGTCACCGTAAATTCTATGGGGAAAAACCTTATTGCAAGTCTATGGGAAGAAATGCCATGCTAACTCTATGGAGGGAAATTCCTATGTTAAGTCTATGGAGAGAAATCCCATGTTATATTCATGGGAAGAAATCCTATGCTCTCTATGAAGAGAAATGCTATGCTAATTCTATGGGGAGATTTTCTGTTATGTCTATGGAAGGGAGCAGAAATAGCTCTCATATTGCCCATGTTAGGTTAATAGGAGGGGAAATAGCTGCGGGATTCCGCATGTTAAGTCTATGTAAGTTAACCAATGTTAAGCCTATGGGAAAGAGCAGATGTTAGGTCAATTGAGAAGTTGTCAATGTGAGTGTGCCTATAATAAGTTTATAAATAGTGGGTAATGCTAAGTCTATTAAAAATAGCTTACTTGTTGGTAATTAATTTAGTATAGAATAAGATAGGAATAGGTTAGTTTAGAGGTGTAAGTGTAGTGGGGATTAATTTTGAGGCAAATCCTTGTATTGATTGATTTTTTTGTTTAGATGTAGTTTGGATTAAATTTATAATTTGATAAAATTTTAATTTTTGAAATATTTTATATGTTGCCACCTTGGCAACATTTCTGTTTAAACATACTTACTTAATTTGAATTAATTTTGATCGATTTATATTTTTGTATGTGAAATAATCTATTTTTTAATGCCTTGACCATATCATTTTTATTTGTCTAATTTTAATATTAAATGTCCATGTTTAGTTACTCCTTCCTTAATTTAATAAAATTTAAGCTGATTCGCTTGAACAATTTTTCAAGTTAAAGTGAAAAAATAAATCAATTAACGATTCAAAATATTTTCAACAAAAAAAGACCCTAGCATGTGTAAGATTCGAACCCTTGACCACAGCATTGATAAGTGGTAACTTTTGATTGGGCTAGCAAGCACAAGATATTTATTCTGCTTAAAATTATCCTGATTATAATGCTTATTCACAGAAATTATTAATTACTTTTTTAGATATTAAAACTTGATATAATCAAGTTCATAAATCAGATATTTTTGTAATATTTTTTAAAAATTTATTAGTTATTTTTCATACTACCGTATTCTCTCACATTGTACGGCATGCCGGTATAGGTGAAATTGACCATTTTCTTAAAAGGGATGTATCGTGTCTACCGGCATGCAGGTATAAAGTGAGGGAAATATTTTTATACAATTATGTGATAGTTAAACATTAATTCTTTAATTTTGTTAATATCATAGCAAGTATAACTCATATAAAACAATAATATAAAAGATCTTGTGAATCGTCGGATTTTTAGTAAATTTTTAATGATTTGATGTAATGAATCAAATTTTGAAGTGCACTGAATAAATGTAAAATCAAAACTGACTTCAATTCCGATTGGTTTTTGTAAAATTTGCTTATCTTCATCGTTGACTCAGTGTTTCTTAGATTTTTTTTCTTTTTTCTGTATAAAATCTAAACTTTAATTTTACTAATTTTCCCACTTTTCCCACCATTTTCTCACTTATACCGGCATGCTGGTCTAGCTCGAGATATACCGGCACTAACCTCAATTTCAGTTTATACCGGCAAGCCGCACAATGTGAGGGAATACGGTATATTGAATATATGTAACCATAGTGAATCAAAAACTTGCTTAAAATATGGGTCTAATTTGTAAAATAGTGTTCGTTATAAATTAGAATGGCTAGTCTCTATTTATAAATTTATCAAGAATTTGAATAAATCAAAGTTCATTCAATTTAGAAGCTACAACAAAGTTTTTTGATTAAGACTTTGCCTATTTTTAAATTCTGTTAAAGCTCAAAAATAGTATAATTATCAATGCAGTTCTTATATGCTTGTTAATGTCAATGTATAGATACTAACTTTTTAAAATTAATAAAGTGAAAGCTGATTAGCTTGAACAAATCTTCAAATTGAAAGGTAAAAATAAAAAAAAATAATTCAATTAATAGCGATTAAGAATATTTTCAGCAAAAAAGGACCATGACATCAATAGGATTCGAACCCGCGACCACAATCATTGATAAGCCGTAAACTTTTGATTGAGCTGGCAAACATAAAATATTTATAGTGCGTAAAATTATACTGAATAAAATGTTTATTCACAGAAATTATCAAATTCAACATCTTTTCAAATATAAAACAATAAAAATAAGTTCATAAACCAGTTATTTTATGTTTTATGTTGATGTCAAAAACATAACCCGACAAAGGATTATTATTTCATGAACTATGGACTTGTTTAATTTGCAAAGAAAAAATTGAAAACATTCCATTAAAATACTAAATTGCCTTAATTAATTTCCTAAGATACTTAAGATAAGCAAAAGTTACCTTGATTTTCATAAATTAATGTGCTGAATAATCCAATTAAAATATTTTATCTAAAAAAATGCCACAGAAAACGGGTGGCTACGAGACAAAACCTGCATAACGTAACTGTTACAAGGTCAATTTTATTTTTCATATTCCCGATAAAATATACAGGTTCTGAAATAATTATTAAGTCATTCACGAAAAGAGTGTCTGTTTTCGCTCTTTTCATGCAATTCATGAATAAATGGATGAGTCGTTCGTCTGAAGAAATAAAAAGAAAAATAATGGAAACCATAGATAAGGAGTTTTATTTCAAACAAAATATACCAAAAGGGACGGAATAAAGAGCTCAGAATAACAACACACTTGTGTTCTGTGCAAAAACTGATAACTCATTTCGCTTTTTTATACTGAAAAAAATACTTTAATAAAACAGTAACGAAGAAAAAAATCAAATCATCATTATTTACTCTTGGTCTCTATGGATATTATCAGTGAATTCAACATTTTATTACTGAATAAGCGTTGAAATACCAGTGAAATTCAAATTACAATTTTTTATTCATGTGATCTAGCTAAAAAAAGCTATTAACCAAACTCTGAGTCAAGTTTAAAATGAGTTCAAAACAGTCGCTTAAATTGTATTTGTTTTTAAGTCTTGTTTACAGTTTGAATGCCATAGACTTCACACGTTTTTATACAATTCGAGGTGTTTTTCAACCCTTACCGCCGTTACCCACACAAAAGGCTCTCCACTGCCTGAATACAGTAACGGAAGGACTGCTTCAATGCCGTAAACAAGCCTTGAAAGTCTGGAACATTACCGACTATTCGGCTCTGGGCGATGTGTGCTGTGCTCAATGGGACGCTATTGAATGTGACATGGACCATGTTGCCACGGTAAAATCCTTTTTATAAACTTGATTATTATTTAAATTAATCATGATAAAACAAAAGGTATATAATGTTAAGTAATGTATACTGACTACAGTCTATTCTAGGTATGAGAGACAGTATTGTGAATTAACTACAGCTCTTACCTAATAGTCTATTAATGAAAATGTTTAAAAATAAATAGAATAATTCAACTGAGCTAGAAATTTTACTGAAATTTGAAAGGACTTGTTAAGACTAATATTTTGCTTGATGAAAATACAGTCAAAATGTAAAACAGAGGAATTGGATGAAGTGAACGACTATTTCGACGACTTAATGGAATTCTATAACGACAAGACCTGCCACCCGTTCCCAAGAGGCAGTACCCATTGTGTAATCCCTATTCTTGCTGAGGTGACTCATGAGAGGCCACCA
Source organism: Euzetes globulus (assembly GCA_034695525.1). Lineage (NCBI taxonomy): Eukaryota > Metazoa > Arthropoda > Arachnida > Sarcoptiformes > Euzetidae > Euzetes > Euzetes globulus. The sequence goes on from JAQIWP010002476.1 coordinate 7,569, forward strand.
CCGCCCAGTCCACTTGCCATTGACTGCTTGGGTAATATCAGACCAGAGGTACGATTAGGTTGCTTAGAAACAGCTCTGCTCAAGTGGAATGCCACTCACAAGAGAGCACCCATCAAAAACTTATGCTGTGCCACCTGGGATGACATCGACTGCCTTGATGAAGTTGCTAAAGTCAGATGTCCATCAACAGAGATCACTGCAACAGAACAATATTTTCAACAGGTTCTATTTTATAAACAGCCTATTCTCGGTTTAAATGAATAGAATTATAAATTCACTTTAAGCGAGAATAGACTGTAAATTATAAGCAAACTGAACAACAATAATATCCTCATTTTTTTCACCTAGATCGAAATCTGGGCAGCAAATCGGTCGTGCAAAGAGTCCGCCTATCACAGCGCCAATTGCACCAAGCAAATAGTTGTAGCTGAATATGATCTTTCAGACAACATTCCTGAATTTGTTGACAACTATCCGGATGTTATATTTCCGGCCAAATTCGAAACTAAGACTCCTTATAATCCCAACTATCAAATGGACCACGATTACAGGGAATTCCTAATGAACTATATTTTGGCGGTTTTCCCCCATTTAATGAATTTATTAATACTTTTGTCAGTCATTTTGGTGACAGTCATTGTCATCCAGTGCTTTATGATTGGAAAGCATATCAAAAGGACCCATTGCCTAAGCGACCTTGCACCAATGGCCAAGGGTTATCAGAAAGTTGATGTCTAGTCTCATATGATTTATTCTTGAGTAGTGATTAAATAAAGTTAGTCTTTTCACAAGTTGTTTAAATTTGTGAACCAGAGTTAATAATGAAATTACCATGTAAAAAATTATATAATTGCGTTTATCATTAAAAAATCAAAATGATTACATTTTGTATGATACTTTTAAAACTTTATTATTATATTATCACCTATAAAAATTTTGTTTGTCAATTCAATTTTTATTTTTATTTATTATTTAACATATTAATATTTTATTTACCGTACTAACTCACATAGTGTGCCATGCCGGTATAAGTGAATTGAACATTAAAAAGAGGTTTTGTGGTGTCTACCGGCATGCGGACATAAAGTGAAGGAAATATTTTAATAAAATTAAAAGGTAATTTTAATTTTAATTTAAATATTTTAATTAATTTATACCATAGCAAATAAAACAGATAATATATATAACTAAAATTCTTATAAAATTTATTTATATTAATCCTCAAATCAATGTTTTCTTAGAGTTGTATTTCTTTTATGTGTATATTTTTCTGAAAAATTTTAGTCTTTGATTTTACTGATTTTCTCTTCACTTACTTTTCTCAACCGGCATGTCTGTTTACTGGAGAAATATCGGAAGTAACCCCAGTTTGGATTTATACCGGTATGCAGCACAAATGCAAAGTAATTACGGTAATTTGCCTTATAAAGATAAATTATTGAAACTGGTCAATGTTTTCAATGTTTTATTTTAATCTGAATATTATATTTTAATTAAGGTTCAATGATTTGTGAAATATTCAATATTTGCTAAATATACTTAAAGGAAATTAAAACCCTATTTTAATAAATTGTTACGGTTCACCCGAATTAAAGCACTCTGGCCATGAGAGAGATTCACCCTAAACTCATTATCAATTGGTCTACTATCGGAAGAAGTAGCAAAAGGACGATTAATTTAAATAACGCTCCACCTTCGAAATGAGCGATAGCTTAGACGGTAGACCAACATATTTTTATTTAAGCTAAATTCAGTCTAAATTATAATTTTTACTCATTTTTATTAGTTTTGTCAATTATACAAGATTTATATTGATTTTACGTTAAATTTAGACGGAATTTAGCTTAAATGAACTGAATTAGATCAAATTTTATTAAGAATATGACCGCTTCCGCACATAATTTTGGCCTCTAATCAATTTTTTTAACCTTTCTTATTTAAACAATTAAATGAGTGTTGTTCATTTTTATTATGTTAGAATTTTTGGTTCCCGATGATATTGGAGTGTGTTTCGACCATTGAATTAAGTTTTGACCCACTGATGTTTGCGGTCCTCTGCCGCTTATTTATTTTTGAAAATATGGGCATGTAGCATATCAATTTAAAGGGTTTAATCAGCAGTTTGCAATGATAAAAACCGTTTCTAAAAATATTTCAATGTAAAACGTTATGGGAGAATTTCAAAATTTTTCAAATTGTCATTTTTTGTTCTGTACTTTATATCCGTATCAATATTTTTTATGCAATCAATAGATAAATAAAAATTGCATTTCAAGCAAATCTATGAGTCATTTTCTACAAACATTATTTCATTATCTTGTTTATCTAAAAGTCTATTTCATTTGACAAACATATCCTCTAAATATAATTCTCTTTATTGTGCATGCAATTCTGATTGTTTCAAGCTATTAAATTGATATGATTGTATTTCACTCTTGCAAATGTATATGTTTTAGTAAACATCTTTTTTTGTTCTACTAATTGTTATCATTATAATTCTCTTTTACTCTATGGATGACTCAATACATTACAATTGTATTCCATTATGCACTACCATTGTATGCATTACTTAAGCCGCACTATCGGCTTAAACAGTACTTTTCATAGCACTTCTCTCGACACTTAGTTTTTGCTCTTAAAACCAGTTATTTATATTTTATGCCAATAATAAAGCAATAGTTTTTGACATTTTGGGTGTCCTCTAAACTTGGCCTTCGTTGGTGTCTAATTGAAGATTCGATGAGCCGTTCCCGCACTTTAAAACCACTTTAACCTATGTTGTTTTTTGCTTAAACTTGACAATTTCTTACCAATCACAAAATAGTTAGACTATGTATTCTCTCAAATGTGTGTAGACAAATTTTTTGAAGTGATCTTATTAAATTCATATTTTAAGTATAGTTGATCAACAAATTTTGCTCGAACCTACGATCCTGGCAAAGAAGTCTAAAAAATATATTGAAAAAAGTGTAATTGAAAGTAATTGAAAAAATGGGAGAACTAATTCGCAGAAAAGGTTATTCAAAAGACAACTGTCAACAAATGGTGGCACCAATTTGGAGAAGAAGGAAAATGCAAAATAATGGTGATTTATCTGTTTATATTGATTTACAAAATTTAAGAAAAATTTCGGAAACGGACAAAAAATATACTGTGATTTCACATGACTCAAGTGAATTATTGGCAAAACTAAAGAAGTATGCTCATTTTGTTTAGGAAATAAGACCGCTTGTCAACCGGGAATTTTTATGATATTCTGCTAGAGGCCATCAAACTGAACAATAAAATCTAATTTGTAAC
>JAQIWP010002477.1:0-10863 GCA_034695525.1 Euzetes globulus
CAACTTCGCTATGTCAGCCAAGGTGGTTTTGCATTTCTTTTTTCCTTGGAATCCAATAGATGGCAGCACTGGTTCTAAGTGGTGCTATTTATTAAATAAATCAAAAGGGATGAATGACCCATCAATGAATTCTAATCCTAATTTAAATTTGACAACTTAACAGAATTATAATGTTTTCTTGAACAACATCCAGAACCCAGACTGAATTTATTTTAATTTTAAACTTGATTTTCTACTAAATTCAATTAAAATCTAAAACTTATTTATTTCTAATGAAAAATTGTTAAATAATTTGCTTATTGACTGAAACGTTTCGATAATTGCGATGAATTACATCAAAATAAATATTGCAAGTTTTTATTTGAATAATTTATATTGAATTTTATCAGTCATTATTTACCAGGACAATTATCATATTTTATTAGACTTAAGTATCACTTTTCAAAGAGTTTGCTTAAAAGTAAGCTTACAGTCGAGGGAATCATTAGACGACTTTTTTAGGGGCCAAATAATTGTCATTATTGATGTATGTGTTGTGTCAGTCAATGGAAGGCAATTGACTGACACACAGCTCGACATAAATAATTGCAATTATTGTCCCTTTAAATTAGTCGTCTAATGATTCCCTCGAAAATATGTAACTTTAAATTTGCTTGAACAAAACAAAATCAAATTGTTTCTTTTGCTTACTCATAGACATGAGTGTCAGAGTTTTAATGTTTCTGTTCATGTTGAGTTTACACTTATTTTTGTATAAAAATATTTAAAATTCAATCCTTTTTCTGATTACAGTCCTTAATGTTTTGAATAAAATGTCACTTATAATTTTATCTAGAATAGGTAACCTTTTCCATTGCAGGTTGTTGTGCAGCCTCTTTTGAATATCTCGAAAGCACCGGTGGGGTTCAGGAATACATTCTGTTCTTAACTCAATCAAGAAGCATTAATTTTAGCTTACACTAAAAACCTGGCAAATAATATTGTTCATGTTTTTGATTAACTAAACATAAATCTGCTTGACAAGTTATAAATCGATAGCAAAATGCATATAAACTTGATGAATAATTCAAACAAACTGAAAGATTTATTAGAAATTCAAATTAACCGGAATCTATTTTCACGTAAGATACTATTGTGAAATAAAATCTATTATCAAGATATCATCAGTCATATTATGTAATCTAGCATCTTGTTAGTTGTTAGCTACAAAGGTTAAATTTAGCTAAGTCTACAACTTATTAAATATTTTGAACATGGTAAACTTGAAAACCTCTTATATAACGGTATAAATCATTTTTATTAATTTGAAACTAAAAAATTAAACTTAACTTGCTCAATTTAATTTAGAGCATACCACTGGTTTACCCGGTTTTCTTTAATGGAAAGGTTATAATCATGGGAAATTTAATGGAATTCAGTAAAATTTTAAATGATTATTCAAATATAAGGTAAAAGAACTAGTACATTTTATAATGTAAAAACTGGTGAAAAATGATCAATATAAACCTTTATTTCAAACAGCCTGGACATAGTAAAGCCAAATACTCCTGGTTGGACTGGAGTCATTTATTCACTAGCAAACAATGTATAACTTGCTTTGCCTATTGCTCAAAATATTGCATAAAATTATCTTGGTGATTTTTATTTGACAGGAAACAGATATGTCTATAACACCCATTGTACCGATGGATAAAACAATGAGCCTGATTAAGTCATCAAAAAATATTTTCTTCTCATCCTACGTCATACTAACCAAGCTAAAGCAAACCAGAGACGAAACAGATCTGCTAGATCATTTGTGGAAAATAGAAACGAATGTGTGGTCACTATTTTTGTTAAGCATTTTAATTCTGTCAGTCATTAGTTTTGCCGATAAATTCACGTTTCATACATTGAGACAAATTAATTACTGGAATTTTATCAAGATGCTATTTCAACAAGAGAGTAAGCGAAAACGATCTCTGACATTTAGAACAAACTAAATTACAAACTATTCTAGGTAGTTCCAAGTATATGAAACTGAACTCGATCACAGGACTGGTATCCCATTATATATTATGGTATTCCCTGATTTGCATTAATATAAACTCATTAATAAGTGTCAGTCTTATTGTCAAAACCAATGAACATTTAATCGACACATTAGAAGACATATTGAATGCTAAGAACATTTTACCCGCAATCTATAAAGCGACCAGCTTGGAAAGTTTACTAGTAAGCAAATTCAATACAATCTATTCCCTATTTAAGAGACAGTGTTTTACAATCCCGTGTTAATTTACCTGGATATAAAAAACTACACTGACCTTCAAAAAACAAATTCTCTTAAGCCAGGATAGACTGTAATTTAAAGTTGGCTTGATCAATATTATTTCTAGTCATCAAGCAAAGATGATACCCAAATGAAAATATGGAAGTTGATCGAAGCTCATCCGGACCTGTGCCTTAGAGTAATTCCCCCGATGCTGACTGATGAATCACCAGGATTCAATCGAAAATTTTACGATTACCTTGATGCAGGGAGAGTTGCTCCATTTGAAGCTGACTATACGGTAAAGCTGATGAAAAATGTCTTTTGCCGGAAAGTGCCGACAATGCGTTGGCATAAGTCGCCGCCTCTGGACGTCCTTCCCCTCAGATATGTGTTCGGATTCAGTAGGAAAGTGGACTCAAATGTCTTCAAACAAATAAATAATTTGTAAGTATAGACTAAATCACTGATTGTCAATTGAAATGTTCTAGTTTAGAATCATTTTTAATAGAATTGAACAGGTATTATCTGCTGGATTATTCATAAAGTGGCTTGATAACGACAGACATGTGAATAGAATGCTTAGCATCCTGGGCAATAAAACCGATGAATGTGTGAAGGATCAAAAAGAATTGCAGCCGTTTATTCCGATTAATCTTGGCAATTTTGAGATATTCTTTTTTATAACAATTTATATGGTTGTACTAGCTGTTATTCTTTTAGTTGTTGAAAATTTAATCTTTAAGATAACTTGTAAAAAATTATTAGTTTCAAGAAATTAAAAATTTTATTTTTAAAAATTTTGTTTCAAACAGGGATGGGCAAGTAGAGCCACAGTGAAATTACCTTGTCCGAAACTTGGTTATTGCCGTAAAAATATGAACTATCTACCAGGTATGAATAAATAAGGTTCTTTCTTATTCATTTCAGTATTTCATAAGTCTTTTAATTGATCTGGTTCAATAAAAAATGAATAAAATTATAAATAATTTATTACAATAAAAGACCTGTTTCAAATTATTTTCAATCAGGTTAATTATGTTAACAATGCTTAAGCAAACTAATTCATAGGCTGACCAGAGGCGTAACAAATCTTTTCATGGTAAATTTACAATTATGAACCAAGAACATTTTGGAGATTTTTGTGCTAAAAAATAACCGTGGTGGTCATTCAAGTTGGAAATTCTAGTGTCTGTTATTAGGATTATAGTGAATCAAAAGTGATTTATTCTGAGTGCTATTGATTTGTTGGAAAAACAATTCAGTCAGAATAAAATTACCAATTAATCTAACCAGTTTGCTTAGGGAATGTTTCTAAATAATGATCATTGTACTAGCTACTTAATATTTTCAAACCTGGAAAAGTGAAATCTACTTAGATTCGTACAGGATGAACTTGAGAGCCTTGATCACAACTGTAAGAATTATTTATTAAAATACTTAATTTGAAATCAAAAGAAATGTTAACCGTTTAAAGAGCATGCCCATGGTAATATCCTATAACAACTCTGGTCAAATTATCATGCTGGGTACATTTAAAGACTTCAGAACAATTCTTCAAGTCAAAACAAATGTAAGGTAAGCTTGTATCATTTAACTAATATAAGGAAAATTTAACCAAGCTCATATCTAATTCTTAGCACTGAAATTGTAAACCCAATCAGTCCCGGACTAACTGGTGCTCTGAAAACGTTGGTTTATAATGTACTTGCTTAAATGCATCATTTTTAAGTTAAATTTTTATTAATGATAATTAATCATTTCATTATTAAGCAAGCTGATCTATCTTTCACTCCAACGATCATAACAACTGACACAATGAACTTGATCAAATTTACAAAACCGATCTTTTATTCATCATACCACCTAATGAGCAAGCTTAAAATTGATAAAGACGACACAGATCTTCTAGATCACTTGAGAAAAATAAACTGGATAGTGTGGATCGCATTTTTTGCTGGTCTATTGATCCTATCAATAATCAGTTTTGTCGACAAATTTACCTTTCACACAATCAGACAAATTGATTACTGGACAATAATCAGGATTATTTCAGCACAATGTGAGCTTGATTAAGGACTGGATAGACAATTGAGTAACATATTGTTGATAATTTACCAGATTATTTTAGAAGAATCAAGCTCAATTCAATAACAGGCCTGGTATCTCACTATATATTCTGGTATAACCTGATGTCCATTAATATAAACTCATTAATAAGTGTCAGTCTTATTGTTGACACGAATCAAAACCTGATTAATTCGTTGGAAGATATACTGAAATCCCAGGACCTTTTGCCAGCAATTTATAAATCAACTAGTTTGGAAACAATTATGGTAAAGAATGTGCAAGATAATTATTAATTATTATTGATAAGTTTTTAACATTAAAAAATTCATTAAAATCAGTCATCAAGCAATGATCCAGTTCAAGCCAGAATTTGGCACAGAATCAAATCCAATCCGAATATCTGTTTGAGAATAATAAGCGCTAATCCATCGGTAATGAAGCAAGGGTTTAATGAAGAATTCTTTCAGCTACTTGATCAAGGAAGAATCGCAACATTTGAGCCTGACTATTTTGCGGGGATAGTTAAAAATTTCTACTGTCGTGCTGTCGTCCCCACATTTCGCTGGAATAAATCTCCGCCCTTGGACATTCTGCCCCTCAGATTCGTGTTCGCACTGAGTAAATACTTGAACCAAACCATTGTGACCAAGATCGATAACCTGTAAGTGAAATATTTCATTAAATAACTTGATTATTTAAAATATTATTCCTGTTAGAATCGAGCAATTATTATCAGCTGGCTTATTTAATAAATGGTATTATGATATCAGGGAATTGGACCCAATTTTAAACTTTCTGGGTAAAAGGAATGATGAATGTCAATTTAATGGGAAAATTGTCCAAGAATATATACCTATTTGTTTTAAAAACTTTAAAAAGCTAAGCACAATCTTTCTGTATATGCTTGCTCTTGCTTCAATCATTTTTATTTTTGAAAATTCTCTAGTTAAATTAAAATAATAAAAGTCAAATGATACTGGGTAAAGTTATTGAGCTAGCTATCATCTTCTATCATTTAGAATCAAGAGTTAAAAGCTTTATTTCATTAGTGGACATAAATAGAAATTATGTTTTTTAGAAAAAAAAATTCGAGAAATAATCGAAAATAAAGAGAAATTTTTTTTATGGGTAGTCCATATAAACACTGTATTCAATGGGAGGTCTATAGTTTTAATGCATGTAAAAATTAACACTGTATCTAATGGGAGGCTTATATTACTCAATGATGAATCTTTATTATTGTGTCTAATGGGAGGACCATATAATAAAATAATTTTTGTTAAAAATCAATTAATAGATTAAAAATTGAAAAATTTTAAATGCATTAAAAATTTTGTCTATAAGCATTTTAAATCACATTAATTACTTTTTTATATATTTTTACAAAATTTCAACTTATTTTTTGCTTAAGAATTTTTGTTTAGTAATATTAATGGATAGGATTCTGTCTAAGGTAGGGCTACGACCTTACAAACCGAGAGAGCCCAACCATTGCCACCACTAAACAGCCAGCGCTGGCCTGCCTCACAAAACTGTATAAAATCTTAATTAAAAAACTTTATCAAAATGAAATAAATTAGTTTTTACACAAATTAACATTTAATAATAAGCAGCTTTCAAAGACATTTTAAGACTGAATAACAAAACTCAAGTCAATTCTTTAAATAAGTTATTGATTACTCATCAATAAACACAAGTGCTGAGCTGCGGGGGTTAAGCACAACATTCAAGGATAAACATTCCTTATTTGTCAGGTTAATTAAATTAATATTGAAAACATATGAGTAATACTTGAAAGTAAATTCTAGAAATAAATTAGATTTAGCTAAATGATATTTTCAACATCTTGATAAGTGTAAAAAATAATTATGTTAGCAAAAATCATATTTTTGTTTTTATGGATGCCATAATTAAGTTAATATGCATTTACTCTCTGTTTTACTTTTTTAAGATAAAATAATCTTTATATACAATTCAAAAATGTAATTCAATTTATTTATTAGAAGTTTATAATTTATTATAACTTCAAAAATATTTAAATATTTTTTTTGCTCATAAACGATTAAGTTTGGCTGGGATTTTTTCTAGAAACTTTCTCAAGCAAGTTTCTTGGAAATTTTCTTTTGTTCAACCCTATTTTCAAGAATAGAAATATCATATTTTATTGAGTGAATTGTTATAAATAAAAGATTTTGAAAATGTTTTAAATAAATGACAGCACGAGTTATCATTAAATTATTGAAGTATCCATTAGAATTGAATCTAGTTAATGTAAGTAGGGCACTTGTTTTTCTAAGACGCATAAGCCATAGTAACACTCATTGGACTGTTTATTTGATCAGGAACTAAAAATTTACATAAACTAGGTTTTATTTTGAAATCTTAATTCAAATGATTCTGACAGCTGTGGCCATAACTGTAAGATATTTTTTTAATTTGCTCTTGGCTTTTAATTAATTTCTAATCCAATTAAGTTTATGCCCATGGTCATTCGCTTGTTAAATAATGACACAAATGAAATGACTGGCACCTTTAATGATTTTAGAAAGATCTTGCTTCAAAAATCTAATATTAGGTAATAAAACCTTGCTAAATAACATTAAAAATTTAACAACTTGATTCACCTTGGATAGTATAAAAATTGTTAATCCAGTTGAGCCAGGTTGGACTGGTACCATGAAAACTTTAGCGCTGAATGTAAGAAATTTACTTTGGATTTAAACAAAAAATTATCTTGTTTAATTATTAAAAATCCGATATGGCATTGACCCCGATCGTAGCAAATAATAAAACAATGAGCTTGATACAATCGTCAAAAATCATTTTCTATTCATCTTATGTTATGCTCAGCAATATCAAACAAGACCATGATGAAACTGACTTGCTAGACCATTTATGGAAAATTGACTTAAATGTCTGGCTATTATTCTTCACCAGTATTTTCATTCTATCCCTGATTAGTTTTGTCGATAAATGCACTTTTCAAACAAAAGGACAACTCAATTACTGGACTGTTACCAGGATGCTTTTAGCACAAAGTAAGCTTGATCAAAACTGCCATAAACACTTAATTTTGTCCTTTGTCAAAACTGTGATAGATGACTGCACAAAAACAAGGCTCAATTCAATAATAGGACTGTTATCTCACTATGTATTCTGGTATTACCTGGTCTTTATCAATATTAACTCGTTAATAAGTGTCAGTCTTATTGTCAAACCCAATGACAATTCAATTGACACATTAGAAGACATTTTAAATAGCAAGACAATTCTACCATCAATTTATAAATCAACTAGCTTGGAAACTGTTCTGGTAATATCTGTTTCAAGTACAGTCCATCCTTGATCTAATAGATAATAAGCTCCAACCTGCACTTGAATAAATTTATTCAAACCGAGGATAGACTGTATTTACACATAACTTACTAAGGTATTTATTTAAGTTTACCCATTTACTTATTCTAGTCGGTAAGCAAGAACGAAGTTCAGAAAAGGATCTGGCGTTTAATTTCTGCAAACCAGCAAGAATGTCTCAGAATATTTCCGGTACCCATAACAAAAGATTTTCCAGGCTTCAATCCGAAATTTTACAAGCTACTGGCCCAAAGAAAAGTCGTTGTATTCGAGCCTGATCATTTGTCGCCATTGATACGTGACTTGTACTGCCGTAAAGTGCCGACAATGCGTTGGCATAAGTCGCCCCCTATGGACGTCCTTCCCCTCAGATATGTGTTCGGTTACAGCAAAGTGGTTAACCAAGATACAATCAAAACTATTGACCATATGTAAGAATCAATATTTTTAATCTTGAATGAACTTTTTTAATGCTTAACTTGAACAATCTTATTAGAATCGAGCAACAAATATCAGCAGGCTTATTTATAAAATGGTATTATGATCTAAGACAAATCAAAGTGATGTTCAATGTTCTGGGCAACTTTTCAAGAAAGTGCGTTGAAGAAGTGAAGGAGAAAAATGAATACATACCGATTAATCTTGGCAGTTTCCAGAACTTCAGTCTCATATTAACACACATGATTGTACTAGCTGGTGTTGTATTACTTTCAGAAAATATTATACAACTACAAAAAAGATTCAAGATTCTAATCTTGAAAGTTGGATAAAAAAATGTAACAATCTTATAAGTAAACCTTGATAATTATGGCGGCCAAATTTATCGAGCAATTATTTATTTAATTTATCCAGTTATCCAGGTTATCAAACAAGCTACTTAATAAAAAAAATTCATCATTGTTTTTAGAAATTATTAACTCATAAAAATCATCTATATAAATTCAATTATTCAAGGCAAATGAAAGATTTTGACCTGTTAACTTTTAAAAATTATTTTCACCTTTTTTTTATTATTAGTCAGCTTTTATTTAAATAAAATAACATAAGATTACTTTTTATCATGTTCATCGTGCACTTGCACTCGATCATTGAGCTCAGGAACATTTGGCTTCTTATTCCAATCGTTCCATTCAGGTTTACCGACTCCCCACTCTGGATTAGCGCCGCCCCACTCTGGATTAGCGCCGCCCCATTCTGGAGAGGCACTGCCCCCAACCGTTCCTCCATTATTGGCATAACACATACCATTGCGATAACTAATACATTCGGAGCATCTCAATAAGAACTCCAACTGAGCCAGCAACTCCTTCTCGCTTTCCTGGGCATAATTCTCTTGAAGGCCAGCACTAAGAATCTGATTATAGCCATTGGTGCAACTTCTCATCGTTGGACACGACTTGCAAGGATTTCCACCATTATAACCACTGCTGCCATATTGCTTTCCAAAGTCATCATCGTCATCTGTTTTTTCCTTTATATTTTCATCTTGCTTGTTTTCCTCAATCCTTTCTTCAACTTTAGCTTTGAGCTCAGTAACTAGCTCTTTCAACAGCTCTTTGCTTTCTTCTTTAACTGGATTACAATGAGCTTGTCTAAAGATCAAGATAATTAAAATATGATTGAAAATTATCAATTTCATCTTGAACAGTTATCCCCCAGACAAACAATTTGCAAATGAAGCATATCTGCGTTCAGCTTGCTAATACAAATTAGGTTTTATTTCAAATGCACAGATGTTAAATTTATCGGTCTAGCATATTTTAAATTAATGAGGTTAATGCTCCTGGTTAAATATGAAACTCGACATATTATCAGAAGTTTGTGCTAAAAAATAAATTTAATTATGTTAGCTAGTATATGTTTTTAGGAAATTTTTTATGACTTGTTTTGCTAGGTTGTATTCATCTAACATAGTTTCTAATCTGAAATATCCAACTAATTTTCATTGCTGAACTTGTATTAATTGGATAGATAAATTACAATTTTGTAGGTAATTAAAATTTAACTTGAGTATTTCCTTATGGGTAGTTGCATTAAAACTTATCAATTATTATTTTATAGCTAGGAGCCACTTCGTTTTACAAGTATATATTCAAAATATATAAGTTATATAATTATTATATTAATGTGTTGACTAATCCCTTGGAGTTATTGAAGTGTCTTGGTCATTCTGAAAGTTCTTTTTATTGAGAGAAAGAGAAATTCAAAGATTAATCTGAGAGAATATTTTTAATAAATTGACTAAATTGTTTGCAAGATGATTAAATTGTTTAAAAATTTATTGTTGGTTTTTGATATTGTTAGATATTTGAGAAATTTATTAAATCATTGCAATGTTACATGGAGCTTTAATATTTTTATCAAACATTTTACATCATATTATTACTAAATCATTTATTATGAACTTCGACCCGGTTAACTAATTCGCCAGTTGGATCATCTATTTTATTCCAAGTATCCCAATCATCTGAACCCATTCCTGGACGACCTGGGTGATTTCCGCCACCCATTCCGCCGCCTATCCCTGGATAATTTCCGCTACCACCCATTCCGCCCATACCGCCACCACCCATTCCGCCCATACCGCCGCCAATTCCTGGATAATTTCCGCCGCCACCCATTCCTGGGCCACCCATACCACCACCGTAATTTCCACCAACCCCAATTCCGGGATAATTGCCCCCACCTAAATTGGAGCCGCAGGATTTGCAACCATGCTGACCACTACTGCCATATTGTTTATCAGCTGTCTTCTCATCAGTTATGGAATTACCAGGTTTGTTTTCTAATATTTTGTCGGCAACAGTATTCAAGTTAGCAACCTGGTCATCTGTTAACTCTTTGTTGCCATTTTCAACCGGATTACAGCGTATGCCACCAACAATCAGGATAATAGATATTTGATATAAAAGCATCTTGTGATTGAATTGATTAGCAATTCACTTAGAGCAGTTTGCAAATGCTACCGTTTATATATCAGAGCAACAGATGTTTATTCTGGGTAACATGTTGAATACTAAATTAATTTCAAATTTATTGTTTTTCATCTAGAAAATGACAAAATTGATTGGGTTTAATGTTCGGCTCAAGCTTAAAGTTTATATACTTGTTTAAATATTCCGGCTGTGTGTGTGTGTGTGTGAGTGAGTGAGTGAGTGAGTGAGTGAGTGAGTGAGTGAGTGAGTGAG